>CABEEJ010005630.1:0-24825 GCA_901482245.1 Timema douglasi | reverse complement strand
AAAAAAAAAAAATCTTGTTTTATGTTCAAACTCCACGAAACTAAACTTCCTAAAAGAGGAAACAAAAAAAAATACAAAAGGCAGAATTAAAGGAAATTAGTAAAGATGAGGAGATATATGAATATGAACTAACTGTGGATTCACACTTTTGCCGAAAAACAAGCGAAGAGCAGAAACGGGAGTCGTGAGATGAGCTCTAAGCCAATCACAAGATTTATACCTTATCTGCCCGAGCTGTTTTACTAAAAGTTCAACTCATCTCTGATTTGTCTGCTCTGTCCGAGTCTTTGACAACGGGAGAAACAATCAAATCCCAGAAACAACAATCTCATATCAGTGCGCATGTGCTCTACAGCCAAAAGTAAGCAGACAGCTTCATTGGATGTTGTGAGGAGATTTGAAATAACCCGTTGATGTTAACTGTGTGTATCGATGTATTGGATTGAGCCGCCACGACAGAGAGTTATAATTTGATAACACCCATCAAGTGAATGATATTAACTATATGTCTATTCAATAGAAAGAAAATATGGTGATAGCTGTTTTAAGTTTATGTCACACTGCATCATGGGTCATCGTGTGGATTGCTGCGCTGCTCAAGTAGCTCCTGCTTTATATTTCCGGCGAACATGTGAATCAAACTTTAAATACAAATAAAGAATAATTAACATAAAAGAACAAAAACAAGAAATTAACAAATATGATACAAGAAAGTATAAGAAAGAAGAAAAGTAACAAAAAAAATACTATAATTTATAACAGTTACATAAATTTAACATAAATTATAAATAATTACATGATATGATTTTCAAGCCCAATCATTAAACAGTTATTTTTGTGGATATTTCCTCTCGAGATTCAAAGTTGTCTTTCACGTATGAAATAACTGCTCCGTTATAATAATATTAAGCTTCTTTTTGTTCGATTATCCAATAAATATGTTACATTTCATCAACAAGATAATTAATTTATAAACCTACTCTTTCATATAGTTTGTTACACTTTATAAAACATGTTATATATTTTTTTAATTGTATAAAAATATGTTCACATATTTAATTTAACCCTGTTATTTTCATTTCCAGTTTAGAAAGGTTTTAATTTGGAGGGTTACTTTTCCATATATCTTTTTCTATCTAAAATAGATTTAAAACATAAATTACAATTGAAATAAATTATATTTTATATATTTTAATAAATATATATATATATATCCCATAAATCAATACAGGGGTGACAACATAACATATTGTGTACAAACAAACCCTTTTACAAATAGTTTGTATACTTTGGCAGCATAAAAAATCCAGACGAGCATTTCCTCGGTTCTATAGTGATGTGATGTTTTAGAGGTGTGAGAGTTTTCGAAAATTTGAGTTCAAATAGCATTTTAAGTAGTTTTCTGAACTAAACTTTAATTATATTTTCACAGACTTAAAATTTAGGCTAATCTTTTTAAAAGTTTTGCTCAGTTTTAAAAACATAAGAAATTATTCATAACCTACATTTTGCCAAAAATTACTCGCAATAATATGCCATTTTGAGGGGGAGAAAATATTTCTGGTAAATTAAATTACAGAGTTTTTCCTTTTTTAATAAATTCACCTTTAAGGTTCACAATTATTACAATAGTTTTGAATAAATTAAGTCTAATGTATTTATAATTTACATAAAGTGAACTAATTTTAAATTATCTTCAAAACAAGGTTTTTAAACTTATATCGTGATATGTTATTAAGAGTGATTTAGTTTTTTGTGCTTAACAGTTTATAAAACAAAATTAATTACTCTATTACTTTGAGCAAAGTTTTAATATCAATGTCGTCTCTTTATAATACTGTCAATACTTAGAACTAATCATTAATTAAGTTATTTTTGTATATTTAAAAAATAAAATAAACTTAGATGGTATAACCATGACATGTAAGGAGGATGAAAAAGGAGAAGACGCCAAGGAGAATGATGATGAAGTATGTAGGAAAAAGACCGCAAGGAAGACCAAGAAGGAGGCAGGAGTGGCAGATAAACGTTTGTGAGTGAGAGAGAGACAAGGAAATGATTACAGAAGGAAGAATGGTGGAAGAACAGATGGAGGCATTTTAGTAAACTGACTCGACCAAAGCCTGGAAACAGTTGATGATGATGATGATGATGATGAATTTAAAGTATGTATAAAATATTAAAAGATAAATTAGACCCAATAAAAAAAATATTATACCATATTTCTTTGATTGTAAGACGCAATCTTTCAGTACTACCAATAGATAAAAATCTTTAATTCTAAGAACATATAAACTAAAACATTAAAATACCCTATATCTAAGAAATATATTTTATTACAGAATTCAATTTACTAACAATATTACCTTATTTATCAGTAGATATGTTATTCATCTCTTCCTTCTGAATTAATATCAGTCTTGATTCTTCTGAGCTCAGTATTTATCTTTACTATCCCATATATATATATATATATATCATCTTATGAGCTTTCGAGATAAAGTGGCCGATAAAAAAACTGCGATTCTAAGAATCTGTCGACTTTAAGACATACCTTCTTTTTTTAGAGGCTTTTAAATGAGGAAAAATAGTGTCTCGGAATCAAAGAAATACAGTACGAGGGAGGGCCTATATTAAAAATAATAACGGTGCACAAACATAATTCAACAAATTTTTAAAATATATATAACGATGAAAAAAAATAACAGACATATAAAACAGTTGTCAGGATTTTTTTAAATATACACTGCACAAAAACTTGGAAGCATTATTTAGAATATGTAAAAAAAAATGTCATAAGTTGATCAAAAATATGAATGTAAAAAATATAATCCCATCATTTTGATAGTAATAAAAATCCATTTTCCAAAAAAAGACTTTGGGTGTTATTTCTAAGGAATCACAGAGAAATGGAGATCTTAGGTACGTACATATATTGGTGTGAAAGTTCACAACTTACAAACTAAGAGTTGATTAGACAGGAAACATCAAATCGATTGTCTAGTGTTTGTAAACATTGAAACGGTAGAGATATGTAACAATCAACATTGTCTTACATCTAAAAACATACTATTGGTGGTGTCAACATGAATCTTAAAACACTAAGACACACAGACATTAATGAAACAACAGGTTTTTTTTAAAAAAGAAAATTAAAAACTGAACAACATTTAAGAAAAAACGATGATTGATATATTTTTGTTTGGTAAAAATTACTTTAATATTAATTTGGAATAAAATGTTCTACAGTTTAAAATGTTCAAATAGCCTTAATATTTATGGAATTATTGAGTATTATGGTGGGAGTGAGTCGGACGCAAGAAAAGGGCAGTGTTTTAGCAGTTTTTATATCAAAACATTTATTTGGTCAAAATAAATCAAACATTGCTCCAGTAGAAACATAAGAGTTTAATTTTCTTCACACGGTGATATCAACTGTTGTTGAATTTATGTCATGATCATGGAGGCGTTAGATCAGAAACTTTTTAAATGAATATAAAGAGTTATCATTAAATTCTAGGACACCTTTAAAAGATTTTCAACAACTGTTGATATCCCCTTGTGAAGAAAATTAAGCGCTATGTTCCTACTGGAGAAATATTTGGTTTATTTTAACCTAAAAAATGTTGGTACATTATTATTATTAGCCCCGCATCTTACTACCCGTTCGGGTTATACGCACTTACGCTAATGTGTAATGATAGGGTGATAGCGAGATAAAATGGAGGACCTACAGTTTAACGTGGGATCCGAACCACGGTGGAGACCTGGCATTCCTCACATTCACAAGATGTCTTGTTTTGTCAGAGGTGAAGGAAGGGTTTGGTAATCAGATAAATCTGTGCCAGGACCGAGGATTGAACCCCGGCCGCCAGCACAGAGGTCTAACACCTTACCCCTAGACCAATTGTTGGTACAAAAACTGCAAACACAGTGTACCCTTTTCTTCGTGTCCCTTACACTCACACCTTAATATATTAATATATATCAGTAATGAATCCTTCCAAGATACATACAATTTTCTCTCAAATTTTTGTCACGTGTGATTTATTAAATCGCGCAGGAGGCGTACAGCAATATAAACTAGCACATGAATCTTAGGTATAATTAATAATAATTTATAGTAACCCCAACAAAAACATCAAACATTAAGGGCTGCAAGAATACGTTCGAACATATGAACGAGGCTCGGGGCGGGGGGAATTAAAGCAGTACTGGGGTAATTTATGGCAGGGAGAAGATCGTCCAACCGTTGTGTTGACATTTTTAGTACATTCTGGATAGAGACGGTAGTTACATCATGTGAACAACAGTGGCGGGCGGAACTATCAATACGTGTTGGCTCACCATTCGGATGTTTAATTCAACTATAAAAAATATTCTTTAGATACCTGTTCAGGTTTCACACATATTCACTAGTTATAGTAATGAGTTAGGGATTTAAAAAAGGTCGAATTTAGAGAAAGTGTACTCGCATTTATGTGGAAAACCATTTTGAAAAAAAAACACCCATAGTATACCCAACCGGGATTTGAGCTCCAATCTCCTAGTCACCAGCCGTCCAGTCTATTGGCGAGAGTGGCGCATTAGACGATGCGACCACCAAATCAGGTTATATAATAATTGAGTTGTTTATTATTATTATTATTATTATTATCACCGCGTCTTACTACCCATTCGGGTTATACGCACTTACGCTAATGTGTAAAGTTAGGGTGATTGTGAGATGAAAATGGAGGACCTACAATTTAACGTGGAATCCGAACCACGGTGGAGGTCTGGCATTCCCCACATTCACAAGATGTCTTGTCAGAAGTGAAGGAAGAGTTTGGTAATCAGATAAATCTGTGCCGGGACCGAGGATTGAACCCCGGCCGCCAGCATAGAAGTCTGACACCTTACCCCTAGACCGCCAGGTCACCTAATTGAGATGTTAAAAATTACATTGGAGTGTCAATTGTCTGAAAACAGGCATTAAAAATTAAAGATAAAAGGGTGTGCATAGATATTATGAGCGTGAGCGTGTGTAATAGTGGGGCAGTGAAGCCGAGTGTTTGAGTGATGAGTCACCTGCCGTACAGCAGGTGTTTGTTCGGTAGCTAGGGCGAGGGAGAGGGATGGTGAACTACGTTTTAGATCAAAGTTCAGTCACCCGTTACATCGCTGCCTATTCACACAGTTATGCACGCTCAGTTTATTAAAACTCGTGACACGCCGCCGTACTGTAAATGTGTGCCCGTGAATCGTTATTTTTTAGTAGTTCAAGTGTATCTAATAAGGTTTGTGTGTGTTTAATCTCGTTTTATTGTTGTGGGCTATCGGTTTCAGCGAAATTTTGTATAAAAATGTTATGTTCTGGGGAAATATTGGGTCCTTGAACATATTCTGCAGCCCTGTAAACATTTACATTTACCTCTCAGCTTTATTATCGGCAACAGCTCGTCTCTAGGTGAGAAATTAGAGGGAGAATTAATGTTTATTTTCTAATAGTGAATAAACATTTTTGCAAGAAATGTTTTTAAAAAAAATTGAAAAAAAAATCCTTGAGAAAACCATAGTTTTAGAGTTGATAGCATTTAACCACAGCCAAATCAATCCTTAATAGGATTAAATTATTAAAATAAATGTATGCCAACTATTATAAAAAAAATACTGTCACCCGTTAATAATTAATTCACATTCAGCATAACAACACTCAAAATGGTAAAGGAGCCTATACTCACGCTTAAGAAAGAAAAAAAAATGCTCAAACTCATTATTACATTTAAAATCAGTTTTTCAACCAATGAATGGAATGCATTTAGTCTTAAAATATTGCAAAGTGAAATTAATTAAATTGATGAATACATTTATTCTAACCATAATAAAAAAAAATCTTGTAGCACCATTTTGCAATTTATTGATCGAGAAACTGATCGTAACAAATATATGGTCAAGGCGGTTTTTATTTGTTCTATCAAGATAAGATTTGCTAAGAAATATTTTGGATAATGTTTATTAACAATTTTCTATTTAAAATAGCTTTGCTATAAATTAATAATGGATTAAATAGCCAAGCTATTTTTTAAGTTAATTACGGTTATAGCCACTTCTAAATATCATATTCTTTACATTAAAAAATTACACCCGGACACGGGAATCGAACCCGGGACCTTTGGCTTAGTACGCCACTGCTCTAACCACCGAGCTATCCAGGAGTCGTCCCGTGCCCAGGGTCGTTCTTCACGCATATTTCCCATGTTCAGGTGTATTTTTTCAATCTAACAAATATACACATTAATACTACCAACTTAAATACTCATTTGAAAAAAAAAAGGTAATGCTGGATTGAAAACATAGAAAAGGGGGACAAGCACAATATGGATTTTACAATGAAAATAACACAGTTCATACTATAGATTACTAACTCTTTGTCCAGTGGCAGCAATGTAAAGTGTGGACTGTGTTCTTCTTTTCATTGTAAAGTCATATTGTGTTGGTTTCCCAATTATATTTCCTGTACTTTCTTCCAAATATATATTATAAACTACCTCAAAAAGTGAAAAGAGGTGTTCCTTAAAGAGATACATAACATTAACTTAAGAAAACTCTAATAACTCTTAATGTAAATGAGTAAAACTTTACTTGAATGTTCTATACAAAACCTAATATTATATTTCAATAAGTAAAAGACATATCTTAAGAGTAAAATATTACCTTCCTAGTCCATAAATAGTAACTAACAACTTATTCAACTTATTTAATCGACAAAATAGCGTGAGAAGGCCTGATTTGGGAATGATTAACTTTGTCTTTTTTGTGTACTACTTGTTCCAAACACAGTAATATATTAGTATATATTTATTAATTCGCATGTATCACAAACTGATACATGAGGTTATTCCAAAGGATCTAATTCAATTTAGTGTGATATAAGACAACCTGGACACAGGATTTATTACCGAATTCGGGTACTCGTTTTCTCACTTAATTGAATTAAATATATATTTATTCTAGCCATAAAAAAATGCAATATTTAGATCTCAACAGAACAAATTTCACTAGAGGAATATTTAAATACCAAACTTGAATAAGTTAGGAGGGATTTATTTAATCCTTTTTAACAAGTGGAATATAATTGGAATGTGTATTATTATTATTATTAGCACCGCGTCTTACTACCCGTTCGGGTTATACGCACTTACGCTAATGTGTAATGGTAGGGTGATTGCGAGATGAAATGGAGGACCTACAGTTTAACGTGGAATCCGAACCACGGTGGAGGCCTGGCATTCCCCACATTCACAAGATGTCTTGTCAGAGGTGAAGGAAGGGTTTGGTAATCAGAAAAATCTGTGCCGGGACCGAGGATTGAACCCCGGCCGCCAGCACAGAAGTCTGACACCTTACCCCTAGACCACCAGGTCTCCTTGGAATGTGTAAATCTCACTAAAAATAATATCAGTGGTAGTCAATTTGTGGCAAGGTAATTAAAATTTTGAGAGATTCACATTATAAATAGCGTCTCAAATCTTCCACCTTGGAGCTATCAAAAAACTCAAAACTACACAGAATAACAGAAAAAAATGAAAATTATTGTGTTTTTATTTTAATTTTAGGGGCATTATCTAGTTGAACTAAAATTAAAAATTCCCACAATACACATGAACTTTGATGCTTGTAAAAATGATAAAAATAATTCTTAAATAACTAAGATTTATTTTTGTATAACCACATCAACAAATAAACATTTGTTTAAGGAAGTATTAGTGTAGTTAACAATATACCATACCTCAAAATCTAAATTTAAAAAAAAATGAGTAAAAAGACATAGAAAATTAGTTAATTTCACCTTTTCGTATATTTCTTTTAGTATAGAGAATTAAAAACATTTATGCACTTTAAAGAAGAACCTTGTTGGGTCTGTTTAACTCGGGTTTGGTGAATACCTTATTTTTTAATTTAAAAAAACATTTAAATACCACAGAATTTATGAACGTACAAGGTAGCATAGCCCCTTTAAAAAAAACAGGTCGGTTTAATTTGAGAGACATTGCATAGAAGAATGGATTAGAAAGAATTTTGCTACCAAATTTAAGTAAATATAATTTTACAAATTAAGATAGAAAAAAACAACATTCTCTATGTAAATTTGAAGAGCATTCAGCTCAGGTCAGCACAACATTATTGTTATGATTACATTATTTTCTGAAGCTCTCGGGAAGTTTCCCGTACTTGACATTCTTAGAGAAATAAGATACAGAAGGGTTCAAGGTTTGACAGGTACAAAGGTTTGACGGACACGCTCCAGGCAACAAACAAGCCCCACCGTCAAGAAGGACAAAGTTCACACATACATACGTTCTTACTCTACGTCCGGGCAGAAACAAACGACGACAACAGCAAAAAAAGGAACGTCTAGATCTCGTAGTTGCGGAACTTGTTGACGACTTCACTGGGTGCCTCTGAGTCCCATTTGACGTCCCGGCGGGCGCCCCAGTGAATGTTGGCCCCACCCTCTGAGGCCCTGCGGTGGGCCGCGGGGGCCGAACCTCCAGACGGAGCGCTCCCTCCCGCCCCCGGGGTCTCGGGTAGCATTCGGTCTTTGGTCTTTAGAGTTGACCAGTGCATCGACTGTGAGCGCAAAACAAGCATGAGTGAGAGAGAGTTAGAACTTCTACATCTCTGTCAACTGTTTAGTTGTGCAAACCTATTAAATACTGATCTTTATAGGAAGCCCACTTCAAACCACCAACATTTAGTGATTGGTCTTTGAGTAAGGTGCTCGCCTCAGGACCCGATGTGCATGGGTTCAAGGCCAGGGTCAACAGACCTTTCTTGAGCGATAAAAATCCGTAGAACACCTTCCTTCGAAGGGGAAGTAAAGCCATCTATTCCGCATCGATTGTGGTGTGTAATATAAGCTTGGAAGGCGTGCGAAAATCCCTCTCCCGGCAAAATTCAGTAGGCCTTTTCGCTCTCGCTCATAGAAATTCTCATGTGCTGATATAATTGAAAAGCTATAAAAAAGATTCCAATAATATTTCCTTATGGATTTCTGAATACATTTTCTTTACATCATTAACTAAACGGATTACAAATACAAATATATATAATATTTTTATTTTCGCGATTATGGCAACATGAGTTCCAAGTTTTCAAATAACGAGCTTCCGATAAAAATCAGACTGTAGGTAAGGAAGTGGAAGGTTAAATTCATGCGCAAATTAAACAAATTAGTTTTTACTCAGTTCAAGTTCAGAGACAAAAAAAACATAGTAGCAAATTTTTCTTTTGAAATGCAAACGGTAAATAGAAAAACGGGAAGAAAAGTGGAATAGAAATAAAAATGGGTGCGATTTAAAAGTAAATGAGAGGATCACGACAATAATATGAACAAAGTGAAATATTGAGAGGTACTACGAATAAAAGGAGTAAGAAGCAATAAATAAAAGAAAACTAAAAAACAAAGGGCGATCGGAAGAAATAATAAAGTGACAAGAGATAATTAGATAGAACTAGAGAGAGAGAGCGAAACTGAAGTAAAAGAGCGGATCATACAGCAAAGTGGAAAGAAAGAAACAAATAAAGTGGGCGAGACAAAAGAAAGTGAATCAGATAAAGAAACTGTACGAAAGAGTGAACAGTATGAAGCAATTTTATTAAAATGATGGCATGAAAGAGAGAGAGAGAGTGCAAAATGGAGTGACGAAAGTTCATACAATTCAATTATATGAAGAACCTTTTATAAAACAGCCTGTAATGTTACTAGATATATTTCATGTATTCATACGTCAAGTCATGTCATCAGCAGCTGTCACTTTAAATACTTTTTTCTTTTCCTTTTTTAGCACCGCATCTTACTACCCGTTCGGGTTATACGCTTAAGTACTAATTATGCTAATGGTTTTAAGGATGAGGGAAGTTATATTTATAGGAAGTGTACCTGCATTTGCATGAAGGGATAAAATGGAAAACTATTTAGGAAAGACCACCCTCAGTACCCCCAACAAAGGTTTGAACCTCAATCTCCACGTCATCGGCAGCCTAGTCTTCTCCGAGGGTAACGCGTCGACCCACGCGGCCACCGAAGCGGGTCAGTGGTAATTAAGGTCTTGACTCAAGGTATATGGGTGAGAAATTCACCTGTATTAGTTTAGGGGCGGGGTTGAGAGCCACAGTAATAATCCCCCACCCCTCTCCAGGGCACCTGGTCGAGATTTGAACCCTGACCTCCGTTTCACTGGACAGTTAAGAGATTAACTCAGCACCGAGTAAGTTCAACTCAAATGCGAGTAATGAGGATAGTAGTTTGTTCAGGGTGAAAAGAATTCGCACGTGACTTAAAGTGTGCCAACACAACTACCGAAACCCGCAGCAGTGATATTATCAACACTCGTGTTCCACTTAACTGCCATTTACATGGGAAGTAAGGGTTTCTGACTCTCGGTTAGGCTAGCATTGACGGCGGCTTTCCCCAACGGTGTTCTTATCCTTTCACTTCACCAATGAGAATGAACGTCCTCTTTAGTTACTGTATTTCTCCTTAGCCATCGATAACCCTGGTGTTAAGTGCATGTAAAAAAACAACTCTAATTAGATACAAGTTTTTAAATAAGCAGATTAAAACAACCTACCGGGTTTTCTTCCTTTGAGCGGCCAAGAAAAAAAAAAAGAATTGCTAATGCATGTAAAACAAAGCAGTATCTACCATTGCTTTATAATATAATCAAATTATAAATTAGTCATCATGACATAATAATAATAATTTCAATTCAATTTCAATTTCCTTTATTCTAGTGCTGGCCAACAGTCGTAGGACCTACAACAGGCCAGGTCAGAAAAGTACACAAGTACCTTACAAATACATATAATTACACGAGAAAATAAGATAAACAAAAATGGCTAAATACTGTTATATAATGAAAAAAATTATTAATAATGATAATAAAAAAATATCAGAATATTGTAAATTTAAATATTATAGGCAGAACCTCTACATGATAAATTATTGACTTGGGATTTCCTCAGAGTTTAGCTTTTCTTTTATGATGATGATGATGATAATAATAATAAACATCTGGGCTACACCATTCATAGCCCAGTAGTGGAAACATCAGCCCATACTAGTGTACCGTTGTCCAGGGGACGCCCGAATGTACCGATAGTGGAGGCTCTTTCCATGTCCTGATGAGACGAGTTGATGATGGTAGTGAACAAGACAGGGTTGGAGCCAATGAAGATCTTAACCTAACTTAGTTTCATTATTCAAACCCTGGTGACCATGGGAAATACTCCCCCTTCGAGGAAATAATTTCCTGGTACCAGCCAGACAACTCGTCATCCTTCGTCGTAATGACCGTGCTCAAATCATAGATGGGCTGAATCAACCATTTTATGAATCTGAACGTTCATTTTACCTACAAATCCTGAGTCTTGAATTTGAATCTTAGATTTAAAATATATATAATATATATCTTTTTCACTCCTTTGTTTGGATTACCATCGAGGACTTATTAATATTTGGAAATATCTTTAATATACCTTACAAGATAACAGGCATGTGTGTCCTTGGTTTATTAATGGCTGGAAGGGGTAGGTTGGCTAGGCCAAAGCTAAGCGGTGGTGAATTGTGCCGAACTGCCACAGCCCATGGACCCGTGCATCGCTGTTAGTACATGGCGCACTCACGAGTCTGTATTTCTTACTTGTTCGTAAATATTAATATTTGTAATGCCTCTTACAAAATAAAAAGCTGTTGCGCAAAGTTAGGAGCTATGGTTTAATTAGTAATGGGGTGAACGAAATTTTTCCAACTGTTAAAGAAGCAGGCACATAAAATAAACCTTCTGACAGTTAAAGTTAATTGTGACTGGAGAAACCCACATTTCACCATCAATAAATTTTTTGGCCATACCAGTAAACAAACCCATGACTCTTAATTTAGTAGACGGACACACCACTGACTGATCTAAGGTGTCTGACTAAGAAATTAGTCAAGAGGCCTACCTTGCACTTATTGTAAAAGGTTTGGAATTGGTGCATAATCAATTTCCTGCTGCTACGGCTACCCAAAACAAAAGAGTTTGCTGCAAAAAAAGGGGGGGTTTGTTAAGTGTACCGTCAACTTAAAAAATAGTGGAACACTGGTTTAGGCCAAGGCTCCAAAATGTGTACACTAAGCTGATAAAAGTTTGGGATACATTGCTCTAGGCACGCCATTCCTCACTAAGTATCAGGAGAACATGACCGCATACATTGCTCTAAGCACGCCATTCCTCACTAAGTATCAGGAGAACATTATGGCATACATTGCGCTAAGCCCACCATTCCTCACTAACTATCAGGAGAACATGACAGCATACATTGCCCTAGGCATGTCATTCCTCACTAAGTATCAGGAGAACATGACAGCATACATTGCCCTAGGCATGTCATTCCTCACTAAGTATCAGGAGAACATAACCGCATACATTGCCCTAGGCATGTCATTCCTCACTAAGTGTCAGGAGAACATAACCGCATACATTGCCCTAGGCATGTCATTCCTCACTAAGTGTCAGGAGAACATAACCGCATACATTGCCCTAGGCATGTCATTCCTCACTAAGTATCAGGAGAACATAACCGCATACATTGCCCTAGGCACGCCATTCCTCACTAAATATCAGGAGAACATTATGGCATACATTGCCCTAAGCCCGCCATTCCTCACTAAGTGTCAGGAGAACATGATGGCATGCATTGCCCTAGGCACGCTATTCCTCACTAAGTATCAGGAGAACATGATGGCATATATTGCCCTAGGCACGTCATTACTCACTTATATCAGGAGAACATTATGGCATACATTGCCCTAAGCCCGCCATTCCTCACTAAGTGTCAGGAGAACATGATGGCATGCATTGCCCTAGGCACGCTATTCCTCACTAAGTATCAGGAGAACATGATGGCATATATTGCCCTAGGCACGTCATTACTCACTTAGATCAGGAGAACATTATGGCATACATTGCCCTAAGCCCGCCATTCCTCACTAAGTGTCAGGAGAACATGATGGCATGCATTGCCCTAGGCACGCTATTCCTCACTAAGTATCAGGAGAACATGATGGCATATATTGCCCTAGGCACGTCATTACTCACTTAGATCAGGAGAACATTATGGCATACATTGCCCTAAGCCCGCCATTCCTCACTAAGTGTCAGGAGAACATGATGGCATGCATTGCCCTAGGCACGCTATTCCTCACTAAGTATCAGGAGAACATGATGGCATATATTGCCCTAGGCACGTCATTACTCACTTAGATCAGGAGAACATTATGGCATACATTGCCCTAAGCCCGCCATTCCTCACTAAGTGTCAGGAGAACATGATGGCATGCATTGCCCTAGGCACGCTATTCCTCACTAAGTATCAGGAGAACATGATGGCATATATTGCCCTAGGCACGTCATTACTCACTTAGATCAGGAGAACATTATGGCATACATTGCCCTAAGCCCGCCATTCCTCACTAAGTGTCAGGAGAACATGATGGCATACATTGCCCTAGGCACGCTATTCCTCACTAAGTATCAGGAGAACATGATGGCATACATTGCCCTAGGCACACCATTCCTCACTAAGTATCAGGAGAACATTATGGCATACATTGCTCTAGGCACGCCATTCCTCACTAAGTATCAAGAGAACATGATGGCATACATTGCCCTAAGAACATCATTCTTCCTAAGTATCAGGAGAACATGATGGCATACATTGCCCTAAGCACGTCATTCTCCCTAAGTATCAGGAGAACATGATGGCATACATTGCCCTAGGCACGCCATTCCTCCTAAGTATCAGGAGAACATGATCGCATACATTGCCCTAGGCACGCCATTCCTCACTAAGTATCAGGAGACCATTATGGCACACATTGCTCTAGGCACGCCATTCCTCACTAAGTATCAGGAGAACATGATGGCATACATTGCCCTAGGCACGCCATTCCTCACTAAGTATCAGGAGAACATGATGGCATACATTGCCCTAGGCACGTCATTCCTCACTAAGATCAGGAGAACATCATGGCATACATTGCCCTAAGCCCACCATTCCTTACTAAGTATCAGGAGAACATGATGGCATACATTGCCCTAGCCACGCCATTCCTCACTAAGTATCAGGAGAACATGATGGCATACAATGCCCTAGGCACGTCATTCTTCACTAAGTATCAGGAGAACATGATGGCATACATTGCCCTAGGCACGTCATTCCTCACTAACTATCAGGAGAACATGATGGCATGCATTGCCCTAGGCACGTCATTCTTCACTAAGTATCAGGAGAACATGATGGCATACATTGCCCTAGGCACGTCATTCTTCACTAAGTATCAGGAGAACATGATGGTATACACTGCCCTAGGCACGTCATTCTTCACTAAGTATCAGGAGAACATGATCCCATACATTGCCCTAAGCACACCATTCCTGACTAAGTATCGAGTGAAAGTCTGCAGTACTCACAGCGTGTACATGTTCCTTCATCCCCAACCACTGCTTGTAACTGATGGAGATCCCGCTGTTCCTCCACTTGTCATAGTTACTCTTCTTTGCCGGGTCACACAGAGTCTCCTTCGCTTCCTGGAAACACACATTCCTTTGGAATCAAGAGGCACATGGAAGGGGTTTTTAGGGGGGTGATGGGGAACAAGGGGGGGGGGGTTGTTTTGGACCCACAAAACATCGGGTCATCTACCCCAAGAGGAGAGAAGTCAACATACATAACATAGATATTATAGCCAGGGGCCTTAACTTGTAAGTTAAATTAGTTACGCTAATGGAGTAACGAAGAGGAAATAAGATCTCCTCAACTTGGGAATCGTCAAGATTAAGGAGTCGTTCAAATTTATGAAAATATCCAGGTTCATCCTGACCTTACCTTCAGTTTCTGAAATTTTGCTTCGGCTTCCTTATCACCTTCATTTTTGTCGGGGTGGTGTTGTAAGGCTTGAACCTTGTATTCTGCGTTTATCTGCTCTGGCTGGAAGCAAATAATACAGAGGCTGGATGATCAGATGATAAACATTGTAAACAGGCATCGGCAGTGGAGAGAGAAGGTAGGAGGGGAGGGGATCTCCCCCCCTCCCTCCTGTATCCCCAATAATCTGTGGTCTACTCTGAAAATTTAAAATACATGTTTGGAGTGATATATAAATAATGAACGTAGATCTTTTTTACATGAATTAAAGAATTAATTCCGTTATAATATTATTAGTGTTCATTTGATATGAAATGTTATTTTATGATCTTTTAAAGTGAAAATAGATTCTTGACAGATCAAAGAGCCAAGTTATTATATTTGATAATAAATGATTATAGCCGCATCTTGAAATATCATATTCTTTGAATTGAAAAATGACAACCGAGCAAGGGAATAGAACTCAAGACAACTCTTGAATATCTCAAGTGTTCAAGAGTATTTGCGTTTTAAGCCAAAGCTCCTGGGTTCGATTTCCAAGTCCAGGTGTCATTTTTCAATTTAAATAATTTGAAAGTTAGATTCGGCTAAGCCATCAGACTAAATTAGTTTCACATCCAGACTGTGTGTCCCCCATGGAGAGTATGTTATGTAGGCCTATTGAAATTGCCCTCTCCCAACTCTTGGCACCTCGAGCGCCTCCTCCCCCACTTTATAAAGGCTTGGAAATGATTATAGTTTTTTTTTACATGGTGTTTACTCAACTTGATCAACGAAATTTCCGACTTTTTCCCCTGATCATTTCCTAAAATTCCCAACTCAAAAATATGTCGCACCCTTCAATCCCCCCTGACCACCCCATGGTTTTTGTTAATCCTTTTTATGAATAGTAATAAGTTTTAGAATTTAAAAAAAACCTTTTTTTTATGTGTATTGATAGAGTCTACAGTAGCCCAATGGCTTCTTTGGTGCTGACTGACAGCTCACAGCTGACTTATAACAGTCAACATTTAGGTATATAATTACCTAAATTTTGACTGTCAAAAGAGACAAATGCTAAACACATATTTTTGCAGATCATCTGGTTCGGTGTAGGGATACGTAATTTGGTCTGGTAACTTTTTAAAGCTGTCAGTCAGCACCAAAGAAGCCATGGGGCTACTGTACTAGGAATTATAAACTATATTACAAAGCTACAAAAAAAAAGTATGAATCACATTGTAATTTAAAGATTAAATTTCATATTTTGAGTAAAACAAGATTTTTCCCAGATATTTTTTTTTTGTAATTTAGCAAATTCTCGACTTATTCCCGTTTTCTCCTGACCACTTTGAATTCCCGGCTAGTTCCAGTTTTCCCTGATTACAAACACCCTGGTTCACCTCCGTGGGTTGCTTGTTTACTTCCTATTGATAATTCCCCTGTTCTGATTCTACATACACACAACACTTCTACTTCTTTCTCGTGTTCGCTTCTATCGGCCATTGATTGATTTTTTTTTAACTATTTTTTAATAGATAGGGCCTAATTGGTTCCACATATGTACTTTTTTGACCAAGCTCAAATTCTTCCGGGAAGAGTTCTACAGTTTTTTATAATGAATAACCATAAAATGTATTTCAAGATAGAGAATAAGTAGGCCTATGGTGCACATGCCCCCTCTTCTTAAGAAAAAAAGAGGGCTTATAACAATATAAATACTTCCGAACAACGTTTATTATTCATTACATATAAACAAATGTGTATAAAAGTTAATTATACCTATTTATTAAATAATATTTGTGTTTTAGAATATTTAAGATTTTTTTAGTTGCCCCACTGCAAGCCAAAGAGAATCATTAAAAAAAAAACTTTGTGGTGGAACGTTATCCTGTTGCGTAAGGTAGGTAAGTAATTTATAATTCAATAATCGGAGTATTTATATTTCACATAATTAAGTAAATAATAATAATAATATTTAGCACCGCGTCTTACTACCCGTTCGGCTTATACGCTTTAAGTACTAATTACGTTAATGGATTAGGAATTGGGAAGGTTAAATTAGAGGAAGTGAACCCGCATTTGCGTGGAGGGAGAGTGGAAAACCATTTAGGAAAAACCACCCCAAGTTCACCCGACTGAGATTTGAGCCTCGATCTCCCCGTCCTCAGCAGTCGAGCAGCTCAACACGACAAGCGCGTTAACCAACTACGCCACCGAGGCGGGTCATAATTAAGTAAAGAATGGAGAGCTAGCGCCTCTTTGAGGAATTAGATAAAGGTCATCGCTTACAATCACTCAGTACACAGCAGTTGTATTTTAATAAAAAGAGAGCCACAAAATGGCCTACATATTTTTCTAAAAGTGGTGCAGGTAGGTAGGCCTAGTGTCGTTAAGTTTACATTGGTGGGGATTTCTAGGATCTATTTATCATTTTAAAACCCACTTTGGTGGCATAGTTAGCTTATGCGCTGGTTTTGTGTTGAGCTAGACTGCCAAGGACGGTGAGATTGAGGTTTGAATCTCACTCAGGTGAACTGGGGATGTTTTTTTCTAAAATGGTTTTCCATTCTACCTCTGCGGAAATGTGGGTTCACTTCCTCTAAATTCAATCTTCCCAATTCCTAAACCATTCGCGTAATTTGTACTTTAGCATACAACCTGAATGGGTAGTAGGACGCAGTGCCGAATTAATAAAAAAGTAAATATTATTTAAAGATCCGAAATGTGACCTGATTTTTAACAACTTCGTTTCCCTTCACAAGCTCGGCCAATCAGGTGTCTTTCTCCATCTGGCACTACTTTGCTTCGGCACTTGATCCACTTATTCTCTAAAGTTAGCCTAGTAAAATAGAACTTTATAAGAATGTGCTTAAAAAAAAAGTCTTCATGAATACGACGTTCGTCTTTGAATTTAAAAATTTTACTTAACAATTTTTTTTTTCCACAATTTGGTAGGCCATATTTATTTTGTTATATTCAGAAATTTGCTTATGTTGTTGTAGGTATGAATGCTAGAAAACATCAAATTTCTAATAATTTGACACAAAAAAAATCAATATAAATCCGCCTAAGGTGCATACTATTCCCACTTGATGTAATAAACTGGTGTAAATCTTGTCAATTGTAAATTAAATAAACCCCTTACTGGAAGAATTAAAATAATACATAGAATATAGCTTAATCCTTATCTAAAAATAGTTATTTTATTAATTTATTCAAGTTTCAAATTTTAAACCGCGTCTACCTTTCCAAGATGATTAAATTCTGTATCTTCCCTCTTGGTTCCATTAGATGTTTACTTTACTAAATCCTTAAAACTGGTTTTATTTTTTTCAAGTGGCTACTTGTGTTAAATAATAGATTAATTTTATTTTCATAAATGATGTAATAAAAAGACGACATTCCTGGAGGCAATTAAGATAAGTTTAGTTAATATCAATTATTGATCTTTAAATTTAAAATATTCTGTAATAATTCAAGTTCGAACCAAAAAGAACAAGCTGATCAAACAACGTGATTTGTCTTTTTTCTTTGTAAATTAATATTTTTGCTACAGATACTGGAGTAGATACTTAAAATATAAGGAGAAGCTTACTTTAGAGATACATACATTTGTTCACGATATGCTTTAAAAATTAATTTCTTCCGAACTATCTCAATAAAAATGTTGGCATTATTAAACCTAGAGAAATCAATACGAGAAGCGGGCAGGACTCACTGTAGCAGATTCATCACATCCCAGGATCGCGTAAAAGTCCTCATCTGCACTACGAGTGTAGCTTAAAATATCTTCCACAGCACTCATTATCAATAAGAAAGAATGTCTTGATATATGTTTGAATTTAAACTATCGCTTTCGATTACACCTTTCCCCGATACAACAGAAATATGTGGAGCTGAGTGCTTGCAACTGGGAAAACCCTGGAAAACTTTACACAGAGGTAACAAATGTCATAGATGTGTCATGTTTTGTCCGCCAGCTGTGTTTTGACAAGGAAACTGGGGTTACCATCCGGTGATTGGTCCATTTCCTCTTAGCAGAGAGCGGTTATCCAATCAAAGCGCTTGGATTTGAGTACCATGAGGGGGGAAATTAGTTCATACGATTTCTCCCTCGTGGCAGCACAAGCTGGCAGTGGATTAAAGATAGCTGTTGGACGCTTAATGTTACTAATCTTTGCTGAAGCCATATTTAATGATTAAAATAAATGTAATACTATGAAAAGGAAAACAAACAAAGGAGTTAAGTCTTTAAAAGGGAAAGTAAGATATTTGTAAATAGTGTGGGCAACTGAACACGAGTCATTGCTAGATGGAGAAGTTCTATTAGATTCTCAATATGTAAACTAGTGTAATTTTTGTTTTCTTCCTTACTTTTTTTAGAAAATAGCCTTTGACACAACTATGCAACTATAGCTACAGAGAAAATTTCAAAGTTCATACATTATCTTCAGGCATAAATACTGGTAATATTAATAGTTGATTAGTTTGGGGCCTTAAAAATCAATTTTGTAACATCCTGTCCCCATCTTATCCCGGGATGGAGTGGCTTGACGGTCTCTGGAGTTTGGTGCTCGAAATCCGGCCTGGTAGGCCTACACTGTGATATTACCATTTTCTGACTATATCTCTGAAAAAATCTTTAAATATTTCCTCTCAGTGTCTCTAAAATAAGCGAGGTAGTGTCAAAGAAAATATTATATTTTATTTCGGAATCCATTTTGCGGTCAAAGGTATACCGTTTTTTTTTTTTTTTACCTTCTTAAATAAAATTATTCATAGCTGCGTTTGTTATTTGTTTAGATGTCATGTCAGCTAATGTTTATTTGACTAAGACATATTTGTATTGTTGATTAATTATAGTTCTTTTCCTTCCTTTTCCTTTACCTGTTACCAAACTTTTGCTTATTGTAGAAATTAATGATTAAACTTTAAAAATTTTGATTATATAATGAATAATCTTACAGTAAATAACATACGCATTTGTATTAATAGCAAGCGTTGCGTGTTTTTTTAAAAATATTTATGTAATTTAGTATTTAAAGTTCTGAAAATGAGGGGAGGTGGGTGGAATATATTAAGACTTAATCAAACCCCATTGTATAACATTATTTATTTAATATTTTTCTCAAAGTTTAATATATTGTCTGTGACTTCGATTTTTGAATTTTCACTTTGCCTCCACACAGACGAGGGTATATTTTCTCTAAATTCTACCATGATCATCACTTGTCCATTAGCGTAAATAATAATAAAAAAATCAACAACTAAACAATAGGAGTCACTCTACATGAAAGCTCTACACTATTTTACAGCCATCTTTACATACAATATGGCACGGGAAGGAATTCATTCCATTGTGTTGGTTTTCGGGAGGGCCAAACGTTCACCAAAAATTCCTTGAGGTCTACTGATATCAATAATAAGAATACAACAATGAAGAATGTATGTGTGGTGCATTAAGATATAAAAAGGGGGCGTTTTTATTGTTCATGTTGGATTGTTGTTTGAAAAAAAATATTCAATATGTTAAGTAAACAATAACAAACTAAAAAAAAGCTTAATATAACCGGAAATGAGATAAAATGGTGCATATTATTTTTACTGCTATTCCTATTGGCTATTATTGGCTAACAACGGTTTAAACTAAGGCTAGCATGGATAACGCATAGCTAATAGTTGTTTTTGGCATCGCACCTTGTTCGGGCTATACGTTGATGTACTAATTATGTTAATGGTTTTAGGGATTAGGAAACAGAGAAGATGTACCCATATCTGCGTGAAAGTGATATAGAAAACCCATTTTAGAAGAAAGAAAAATCAGTACAGTCAACTGAGATTCGAACCTAGATCTCCCCGTCATCAACAATCTAATTTACTGCGAGAGTCGCGCGTTATACCATGCGGCCACATAAGCTTGTGGTGAAATATTAAATAGTGTAAGGCGTACAATGCACAATTCATGATGAAAACAACGGTTTATAATGAAACGTAGTGCTTTTAAGTCCTAGATCGATCGTCTTTCATTAATAGAAAATGATATAACCTCTTTACGCTGCTGGATAAGGTCTCCAAAAATACTTCAATAAGGGGTTCAATAAAAAATACCATTAGTTAAACTATATTTTTTGAAACTTGAAATTGACATAATTTTAAGTTTTGTCTGTATTGTTGAATCAAATTTGCTTTCTAATTGGTTCTGATATTATTATCATCATGAATATTGTGGTTAACCTACTTCTCAATAAGGGAATCAAAAATTTAATATTTCCCCTTTATTTTCAATTTTATTTCAATAGTAGTCATTGACATAAACACAAACAAAATTCGCGAATAACAAACAAGACATTTCAAACATGAACACAGAGGCTAATTTTCCGTCTGCTGTGTATACTTGTGTTTAATTGGCTAGAGTTATCATTGGCTGATACAGCCCAGTGATTATATATATACTACACTCCATGCATAGCGCATAAGAAGTTAAAGAGGAATAGTTTTATGGGTTGTTCACAATTTACTATGTATCGATTATGAAAGCTAGCATGAAAATAATGTATTTCAACTTCTTAAGCAATACGTGCTATGCTATATTCGCTATTAATTATGTGTTATGCATGAATATAAACCCATCCTAACCTAAAATAACGGGACATTTAAGGTGCATTTTAAAGAAATGCGCCAGTATATTCGTGAAAAGTGAGAATGGGAAACAATTTAGGGAAAAGCTCCTTCAGTGCATCCGGTAGGGATTCGAACCCTAACCGCCCAATTTCTTACGACGATACCATTATCATTTCTGAGCTATTATTCGTAGCGTACATTCCGTTAACTATGATTGGAAACGGTCTTACCTACATGGACTATACCAGCGTTTTTAAACTGCTGTGTTGCGAAGAACCAGCAGGTTAAAATTTTTAAAAATTCGAGATCTGTAAACACATAGACTTACATGCACCCTTTTAAAATTTCTATTTTCACGAGTATTGTTCCTTATCCATAAGAAAGTTAATACCTTTTACTTTACCAGTCAATAATAAAATGAGATTCACTTCACAACTTTATCTAACCTATATTCTTGTTTCTGGTATCTGCCTTGCATTACGCAACCTCGCAAGTCTCGACACCTCGAGCGTTCTAAGAAAACATACCAAGATTAAAGATAGTACAGTAGTGTCTGTTTTTTCCATCAACTCGAGAGTACCTTTTGCAGAAGCTCCCTTTTGCGGTGGAATGATGTATCCTGTTACAAGACCTGAATGGTGGGGGAAAAAAACACGGAGCAACCCTACAAGAAAATGAATGGTGGAGTAGAAGTATATTTCCCTCTGGTGGGCGGGGCTCTATGTCGGGAAAAAAAAATATCCAAAGTAAATCTGGAGCTCTCCCTACTTCACCCATGTGTGTGTGTTCCCTTCTCCCCTCCCGCTCGACAAACCGAGTGTTTCTTCCTTGAAGACCACGTCAGAACTAACAGATGATTGAAGTCTTGAGTTTAGTTCAGTAGTCGGCTAGTCTTGGTGGTCTTGACTTGGTTGCGGTGTTGCCTTTTGGTTGTGAACGAGAGGGAAGAAAAAGTTCCGAACAACGCTGGATTTGAACTATATAAACGTTCTAAATTCAAAAAAACTATACACATACATTAAAATATAAAAGTTTCACGACGACGATGAAGTTTCTATAGTTGTGATTCTAGGGATAAAAAGTGTAGTTGTGGTTACTTAAACAGTTCAAACTTTCATTTAAGATCTTATTAAGGAATCATTCTGAAAGTTCAACTGTCGTTGATAGGTGTAAAGTTTGTTTTTACACAAGTTTAGGCTAATGTACAACAATAACAACCAAAATCTGTCAAACAATCTCGGGATCGGTTTTTTGAACTTGTGTGATATATTAATCCAGAATTTAATCGATATGAGACAACAATGTTTTCTGTTCGCGTCTTAAATGATACATTCAAAGGCGAAGCCGTAATTTATTCTATAATTTAAATGCAAGGGCGCGCAAGTTTACCAGCTCGTCGCGTGTTCTTGTATGGTGTTAAGACTGTGTTGTAGAAACACATTTGTTCGGAAGGTGAGGTGGGGGGTGAGTGTTTGTCGGAGGGGTTAGGGGAGGAACGACGAACGTCGCATTTATAATGAGACACTAAAAGGTCCATAAGCTCGTGTGTTTAGAAGGCACGGAAAAAAAAGAATCTTCCTATCACGTAGCCGTCATCTAGCAATGCGCGCGTGAAGTTGGTAGCCTACTGTCTTTTTTATTTTTAATAACCGCGTTCAAAACAAGAGGACATATTTTCCGCAGTGATTTGTCAGTCAACAATGGAGGCACTCGGTAAGATTTATTCTTTATCAATTTGTTTTAGTGGAAGTTTTTGAAAACTATTGTTGCAATAAATGCACGAGATAATAATAATAATAATAATAATAATAATAATAATAAAAGGGAAATTATCTCGTGCTATTTTGTAATTTGTTAGAGTTGCAGTTCTGCTTGTGTGTGTATGAATAAATGCACTTTTGTAGATCTTTTCGGTGTTATATTTAAAAAAAAAGATTGTTGCTCAAACTTGTTTTGGTGTTGGCTGGCAGAAGGGGTGGGAATAGGGAGTCAACAGAATATTAAAATTACTTTTGGTGAATAATCTTTTCTCTCTCTTAACAATAATTTATGTCTATCTATATCTACTTTTTTTCTCTTTTCATTCTGGTAAGATTTCCTCATCCTGTCGGTATCTTTTAAAAGAAATAAGTCACTTTTTTTTCGCTTCTATCTTAACAATAGAATCTAGAAGGAAGGGGAGTGGAGGGGTAGGGGAGGGAGATGGGCATTGAAAGAAATCTCCCCCTCCCCTCCAAATCTTATTCAATGGATGGGGGAAAATAGAAATAAAAAATATTTCAACACGACAGCCCCTTTCATTTCGTATTGAATGTTATCAACTGTAGGAGCGACATTGTTTGTGACTTGTCTTTCGGTGTTATTGTTTGGGCATTTTGATTTTAAAATCAATTTGTTATTTATTTGTTTGTTAAATTTGTTGTGTGTTCTTTTATTAAAAAATAATAATTTTGAATTGTGAAGCACTAAGTGTCAATTCCGAAGAAGAAGTTCGTAGCTTTAGGGCTGGCAGGTAAAAAAATTACCAAAAATATCTCAACACATTTTAAGTGTTAAAAAATATTTCAGAATTAGTTTTGAAACATGATTTTATGATCAACTTTGTAATTGCTTCTTTATATTTATTATAAATTTAATATACATGTACCTTAACATTAATATAATTTACTATAATTATTAAATATGTTACCTATAATTGAATACGTTTAATTTTTAGGTTCAATGCGTCCATTACAACGATCAATGAAAATGTTTTAGGTTTTAGCAAGACAGATTTCGACTTGGCTCTAACGACCAGCTAGGATAAATTTTCACTGTAGTTTCTCGCATATTCTCTATAGGCAAATGTTGCTGCATTTACTCTTAGCTTTCTTCCTTATCCCCATCCTCTTTAATTAAGTTTTTTTAACTATCCCTTCTATAAACGTATCATTAAAGCACGTTTCAATGAAAATGGAATGAAATAATTATAAATGGAAAAAGTGCATTAATTTATCAAGAAACAAATGTAGATATTTCCCTTGATAGATTTAATTAATAATACTTGAAGGTTGGGGTTTTAATTAGCTTGTTTGGTAAATAATGAGCATTTCCCACTTTCTTGAGATGGGAATTAGATACAATACTACGCTCAATACCATGAAGCTTTTCCCAAGTGCGGCTTTATGCATTCTTCGTTTGACAACAGCTATAAATTGGAATCGGTTTAATAGTGGGGTTTATTTTTCTATTCTATTGTAATCATTTTTCAATTTTGCTGTATTAAAAAAA
>CABEEJ010005629.1:15531-47955 GCA_901482245.1 Timema douglasi | reverse complement strand
TTTCCCTTTTTCACTATAAATCCTTTCCATATCAATCATTCTCGCTAATATTATCACAGTTCATACAAAACCCGAAAAAAAAATATAAAAAAATACACCGGGACAGTCACTGTTGTCGATACAATTAATAAGTATTCGACAGAAGGATGTCAATACTACTGTTACAAGTCTTGTTGAGGGCACTTAGGACGTTTTTACATTCCTTTACTAAGGGGAGAGATTGTTTGCGATGGTCTTTGTTTGTATCATCCCCCCCACCTCCCTCACCGACTACCTGAACTTGACTTGGCGCAATTCGGGTCCGGGATTAGTAAACAGTTTTTAATCCCTTAATAACTGGCGCAATTCGGGTCTGCCCGATTACTCTATGGCCCTATCTTATTAGTTGCATCATAGTGGAACCAAGTAAGGTAAGCCTGCTTGCTACCTTTCAGGGTAAACGGAGTATACAAATATACGTACCCTTATTAATAGAAGTTCGTGTAATACTTGACTTTCTAATTGAATTAAAATTATTCCATGAATAGTTCCTACAGACATACCATTTTCATTCTAGTAAAACAAGATACAATGACGTCATCTGAAAAGTACCTACGTAGGTGTAAAAGTATTTGCAAATAAGTCACTTGAAGCTAACTGTTCATTGCTCAACAGAGTAATGGTGTCATATTTTGAGTCTGCGAATTCTTAAAAGTGCTGCAATACTTGTTTCGGACAGTAAGTAGAAAGGGATTTGTGATTCGTTCACTGTAGGTACTTATATAACGTCAGTGGTCACAAACTCTCGTCCTACAGGGGCCAGGCAGGCAACAAACGCTTTAAGGACGTAATATAATAAAATACATCAATTAATTCAAGTTAAAAAGTAAAATAATATATAAAATGAAAAAGTATTGAATGTTTCTTTCGGAATAGATTTTTCAATAAAAGGTGGAAATTTGTATGTCTAAACAAAACACATCTGAGAACTGGATGTGGCTCACGGTCTATCAGTTTGAAGTGCACTCCACCTTATTTCACTTTCGAGCTGTTCGTATTTTCTCACTAGTGTGGTAGGAATGAAGAAACTATCATTTATAGTAAATGCGCCAGTATTTGTGAGCAAAGAGAATTGAAAACCATGTAGAGAAATAAAAAACCGCTATACTTTCAACCGGGATTCGGACCCCTATCTCTCAGTCATCGGCCATCCAGTCTATTGCGATAGTGTTTAATTAGACTAGTTGACCATCGTAGCCTGTTGACACATATATTGTGATATTGATAAATTGTAACTCAATGCTCTCTTTTGACAAACAAATAATAGCTGCCATTAATTTGTTTCTATCAAATTCCGGAGGGCACCTGGACAAATTCTGGTTTGCTGGTGAGAGGGGGGTCGGGGTTCAAATACCTGGTGGATGTAGTGAGGATGGTATTCTTAATTGGTCTCTTAATTTCTCTATATGCAAATTCGGGTATAATTTCTCTAAAATTCTACCCCTTTCCACTTATCCGAACTAGAATCCTCATAATAAGTCAGGTTAGCCTAGTTGACACTACATAGGCCAGTGTTTTTCAAACTTTTCACGATAGCGGAACACTTGAGAACCATTCGATGAACAAGCTGACCACCCACCTTGATGTACTACCTACTGTTCCCTTGCCGAAGTCAGAAATTATATTAATACATGCCTTTAACTAGCAGTAAAATACATCATTTTTATTTTAGTTTGTTTGTTATGCACTTTTCACAAGTAATACTACTTGTGGTACAAAATATTATATTCTTAGTGGTCTTTGGACTGTCAAACTTGTACTTTTGAACTCTTTTACCTTAAATGTAATTAGTTTTTTCCCCCTTTGGTCACTGTCACACTGCCATGAGCCACGGTTTTAGAACGACTGCCATAAGGTGATCAAAAATTAAAACTAAAACTAAAATAACCCTCAGTTTATTGACGTAATTTACATTAATTCGCCCTAAAATTATTTTGTAAGAGTGAAATATGTTTTTACCTTCTTTACTGACTTCTGTAGGACTGACCTTGGTAACACCAGTGTACTCGAGTTTGGTTATTCTTAATCATGAGGGAACCAAGCAGCCGTATCAATAGTCAACACACATCAGTGGCAGAATGGTCTAAGATGTCGATCTCGTGTTAGACTGGCCTGCTGATCACGTGGAGATCAGGGTTATAATCTCAGTCGGGTCTACTAAAAATGGGTTTTCCTAAATGTTTTTCCACTCCAATTTCACGCGAATGTGGTTATATTACTTTTAAATGTTCCTTCCTCATCCCTAACACATTATAGAGTAATTATCAAATATGGGTGTAACTTGAACAGGTAGAAAAACTCGGCGATAAAAAAAAAGTTGGTTGGAGCGGAAGCTTTGAGAATTTTTTTAATAAGAGGACTGTCGGAAAGAAGATACCATTTTAAAATTAGGAGACGCTCGCGAAATTACCGAGTTTGACCAAAATCTGATGACCCGTTTTAAAATGTATACACGAGACAACACACGCACAGCTTTAAGAATAAGATACGTTTATCACAATGTCGGTGGTTGAACCATGAGGGCAGTGCCCTATCAGTTCCGGTACGGTTCCTGTTCTCGCAAGCGTACACGCACTTCAGTACTGGTAACCTCAGCAGGAAACGCTCGAATCTGGATATTTACTCCTTCCTCTTTCGTCCCTCACAGTCCTCTTCCCGGCCTTAGCTCCTACATGTTTATCATAATATACAACTTGTCATGGAAGATAATGTCACTGGGCTACACCCACGTCTGCTCTTCTACCGGACATGACGGGTAGGAGCGTCTCGTTGTTTGTATAGCGCTACGTTATAGAAAGCCCACCCCACCCTACGGATAAATATAGTAGCCCCATGGCTTCTTTGGTGCTGACTGACAGCCACGACTGACAGCTGACAGTCAACATTTAGGTATATAGGTTCGTGACAGCTTGCAAACATATGTTTTCACAGATCATATGGTTCGGCGTAGGGATACATAATTTGGTCTGGTAACTTTTCAAAGCCATCAGCTCTGAGCTGTCAGTCAGCACCAAAGAAGCCATGGGGCTAGTATACGTAGCTTGAGCGAGGTTATACAACAAGAACCAGGCGTTAACCTTTGAACTTTTTTCTTAGCACAGCGTTTTACTACCCGTTCGTGTTATATACTTATGTACAAATTACACTAATGGTTTAGGGATTAGGAAGGTTAGATTGAGCGCAAGTGCACCCACAGTTGCGTGGCAGTACAGTGGAAAATCATTTAGGAATTAAACCACCCTCAGTGCACCCGACTGGGATCGAGCCCTGATCTCGTCTTTGGTAATTTAGTCCAACACGAGAGATGCGCGTTAGACCACACGGCCACCGAAGCGGGTATCTGAACTGTTCTTCCAACCAAAATCATTAAGTGTGTACGAATAACAAGCTGTCAAGGTCGCATGGAGAATTGGCTGGCGTCCCAATGTATGATTTTGGTAGGAAGAACAGTAGAAGTTAGTAACTAAAGTTACTAAAACAATGTTAATATATTCATACATAAAGTCATTTCATCTGCAGATGTTACTATTGATAGATATTATTGATATCTATAAAATAACACAAATAATATAGTAAAATATTATCAGAGTTGGCCACAAATAAATATGTTTGAATTTTCTCTACTGTTCTTCCAACCAAAATCAGGGTTAGTGTCGACGCACCTCTAAACTTTTTGTTTTTAGCACCGCATTATTAGCAAAATAAATAAATATATATATATATATATTTGTATTTCTAAAATAAATATATATATATATATATATATTTGTATTTCTAAAATAAATAAATATATTTGTATTTCTAAAATAAATAAAGAATAAATTAGTAGTTTGATGATTAATTTTTTTTAAATAACTCTAACAAATTTATTTAAAATTGGTATTTGGGAAGTATTTTAGATGATCAATAATAATGTAACCTGCTCCGGTGGCTGCGTGGTCTAACGCGCTTCTCTCGTAGTAAACTAGACTGACGATGACGGGGAGATCGAGGTTCGAATCTCGGTTGGGTTTACTGAGGGTGGTTATTCCAAAGAGTATTTATTGTGATTAACCAGATGATGTGTTTGTTTTTATCAGGAAAACTTACTTAATGATAGTTTTCAGAAAATATGTTTTTTATCTTTTTTTTATCGAAGCTATAATACACAATATGTGTGTGTATGTGCGGTAGTGTTGTGCCATTTATTTATCTTTCAAGATAAAACCTTTCCTTACTATAGTAGAACTTTGGTAGGAAGGAATTTTAAGAAAACACAGACTTTTTGTGTTTGTTCAACATTGATAATACATTTTACTATATCATTAGTGAAATTCGTAGGTATTAATAATAGCTATCAAAATGTACATGTGCAGATCACATGACTTGATATAAAATTTAGGAAAATTGTTTAAGTGGGCCTATTGTAACTATTAAAAACATTCAAATGTTTCTTCTTTTCTTAATCGGACTGTATGTAGGCCTACGACTTAGCGAGTTAAAGTAATTGGTTTTATCTGGTCATTTTGAGCATATTATGTAAGCCTATTGACAAACCAAGATATAAAACATCCGGGAATGTCTCAATTCACGCCTACAGCTAAGTATACGATGATCGGATCGTCGATTACGGGGGACAAGGCCTCTTTTAGATAAGTCATCATTGACGGAGAGAGATCGGGGCTCGAATCCCGAAGTGTGTAATAGTAAACATCGACAAAAGGTCGCCGTATTTATCTGTTAAGTGTCAAAATTCACACCATCTATCAAAAATTACAGATGCAGGACACACGGCTTGGCGTGTGAATACATACATAAATAAGATTTAGTAAAATTATAGCGGTCTGTTGCATCATTTTAAGGAATATTTAGCGTGAACGTTCTGGACCAATTTATTTTTATCAGCACATGACTTACGAATTGATTTTTTTTAGCACCCCTACCTCTTCGGGTTGTACTTACTAAGTTAATGGTTTTAGGGATTAAGAAGGTTATATTTGGTGGAAGTGTACAGGTATTTGCGTGGAGAAAGAGTGGAAAACAATTTTGGAAAAAAATCAATACACCAGACTGAGATTCAAACCTCTATCTCCCCTTCATCGGCAGTCTAGTCTACTGCAAGAGTAGCACCTTAGACCATGCGGCCACCGATGCAGGTAACAAAATTAATTATATCTATAGAAAATAAATAGGTGTAAGATCCTAAACTGGTACTAAGACGTGGTGCTAAAGAATAAATATGTAGAAAATACATAGAGCGCTCTACTTTTAGTTAATAATCAGCCAACTTGCTCAAATGTGATTAGTGGCTCTCTTTTTTTAGTTTTAACGTTTGGACAAATAGATTCACCTACGGGGTAAGGATGAAGAGACATTGGTGCTTAGAAGGGATGTAAAAACCAGAGCCTTGAGCCTAGACCTCCCTCTCAATGGATATCTAGACCATTGCGAACCTGGCACCCTAGACCGCATGACCGGTGGCGCGTGTATTTGCCGGTTCGTGCAAACTTACCTTTGGAGTTTGGAGAGCCATGACCTCGGCCTTCACTGGAACCGCATGGGAAAAGAGAGGGTATGAAGGGGGAGGGGTGATACAGCCATGGTGTCCACATATGATAATGAACTATTTACTTTGAACCTTGCTTCCAATCAATAAAGGTCAACGCTTCTTCGTACAGGCCTCAATGTATTGGACTTTGTATGACAATTTTTTTATTAATTTATTGGTACGTTTAACATCATGGTTACACGTCATGACGTTGGCCGAGCTGTCTAAGGTGTTGGACTCGCATTGTAATTGATTCCCACTCACCGGGCAGCTAAGCCCAGCTGGGATTGGTCTATCCACACTCCTTTCTCAACATACATACGTAATGTGGCCTATTTTCATCATCCTTACCGCTTAGATTAAGTCGTTAATAGCCTTTATTTTGAACTTATAAACCAAGAAAAATATACCCACTCCAGTGGTAAAGCGGAGTAAGATCCTAGTTTCCGGCGATGGAAAGATCAGAGTTTAAATCCCGGCCGAGTGTACCAAGAGTGAGTTTTCATAAAAGGTTTACCATTCTCCCCCCAAACCAGTGCGGGTGTGTTTTCCGTGTAGTAAACATTTTCTCACGCAATCCAAGGAATTTAAATTAAGTCTAAAATATTTACTATCATAAATACATACAAATAACATGTTCTAAAGGGAGTTTTATTTTGGTTGCCATTATATTTTTCAGTTACAGGTTATCTAATGATTCAAGTGAATCAAAAAAAGCTCTCGCATGCGCGTATCTCTATTGGGTCTTAGGAAATCACTTATTCCCTTTTTGTTTCGATTAATTATTGTAAAGCGTTACTCAGAAGTTACATTAGTAAATACTTCAGTAGTAGCTCATTTTTCTCCAATTGATTGTTACTATAATTATACATTTAATATGATTCATGTACATGTATTTAATGACAAACATATCAAGTTGAGTTATAGCATAAACTAATGAGTATATAGGATCACACAACTATATAAGAAAAAAAAAATGACAATTTCTTTAATTAAAACCTACAAAAGTTACAATAATTATTTTTTGACATCTTCGCTCAGTTGGTAGAACGTTTATGTACTAAACTAAGAGGTCCCAGGTTAGATTCTCGGATAGGTAATATAATGTATAATAATTAAAATTACCTTTTCTAAACACAATAACCCGTTTCGGTGAGCGCGTTGTCTAAAGCATCACGGTCGCCAGACCAGACTGCCCATGACGGGGAGATCGAGGTTCGAGTCTCGATCAAGTGTAATGAAGTTTTTTTCCTCTATAATTTTATCCAGTCTCTCTCTACTAATATTATAATATAATATTTATAATATTTAGCACCACGTCTTACTACCCGTTCGGGTTATACGCTTTAAGTACTAATTACGATAATGGGTTAGGAATTAGGAAGGGTGAATTATAGGAAGTGAACCCGCATTTGCGTGTAGGGAGAGTGGAAAACCATTTAGGAAAAACCACCCCCAGTTCACCCGACCGAGATTCGAAACTCGATCTCCCCGTTCTCAGCAGTCGAGCTCAACACGACTAGCGCGTTAGCCAACTACGCCACCGAGGCGGGTCTCTCTCTACTAAAATGCAGGTACATTTCCTCTAATGCAACCTTCCTCATCCCCAAAACTCTAACGTAATTAGTACGTATACGTACAATATGGCACCTTAGCTCAGACGGTAGCGTGTCTTTATACTGAGCTAAGGGTCCCGGGTTCGATTCCCGGCACGGTCGGAAACATGTCATAAGAGAATTGTGTGTTTAGCCTTTCACAGTGATGAATTAACGGTCGGGGTCTGGATGTTGTGTCTGTTCTAGTCTTAAATTATATTATAAAGCATATGAAGCTACAACAGGCCTAGTCAGCTGGTAGTGGAAAAATAAATGACGTGAATAAAAAACTGACCCAGACCATAGGCTGGAAACAGTAATGGACGTAAAAAAAAGTACAGATGCGTACAACCCGAATGGGCAGTAAGACGCGCTGATAATTATATATATATATATATATATATATAGGGCTCTACATGAATGCTAGAATAGGACTTCCATGGCTCAACATGAATAAGAAGTGAATTGAAAAGTGTTAATAGTTTTGCGTCAGTAGTATTAGGATTGGAGTCAAAAGGATTGAAAATAAAAGTTTTGTGAGGGTTTATATTAAAAAAAAAGTTAAGACCTTTTTACAGCACATAGTGTGTAAAATTATCCGCCAGATAACAGTAAAATGTGATAATAACATAAAATTGGAGCTATGAGGTTTGCTCATTAGGGTGACTGTATGCTTCACCTAACACAACATTATAAAGGTGATAAATTGAATTAATTGAAACAAGACTTATGGAAAGAGAGTACAGAATTAGCCAAAAGTAAATTAAAGGATTAAGGATTCAAACAAAATGTATTGTACAGTATTTAAGGGAATTAGTGATAAATAGCTAACTAATTCGTTCGATCCATATTATTTGGTCAAGAGCTGCTCTCAACTATTTTCATATTGAGCGTTAAGAAAAAAAAAAATAAGCCTAACATAAGGATTTATTTTTGACACCAGCTGGATTAAAAGAGGTTAGTACGTAAACAATTTATATTTGAAATAAAATATTTTCATTAAAATAACACAGCTAAATTTGACACATATAAGTCTTAAGGGAAAGAAGTTAAAATATTAGCATGATAAGTCCAAAATAACCTAAATATTTGAAGATTTGTTTAACCACTCACATAAATTTAAAAAAAGTTAGCTTAGTCGAAATTTCATTCTTATAAGGTAACTCTGCTAAAAACAATTTTTAAAAATATTTTAAATTATCTTAAAGCAAACAAAAAATTTGTTTTCCAAATACTGTACTTTAAATTTGGATTAATATCTGAGTTAAAACAATTTAATAGAATAATAGGTTTCCACATCAACCCGGAACTCATGAAAATTATATAACCAATGGGATCTATTGGTTTTGTTAACTTTGGTATTAAGCTCAACCGTCACTAAAACACAGTAATAGGTAAAACTAAGAATTCTCAATGTTGCTATTTTTTTCTCATAAATAATAATTAAAATTGTATTATTTTGCACACGCGTGCATGTAAGAATGAATAAATATATTATGTTTTATCCCTATTTCTATATTTTAAAAAGTAGGCTTTCCTTCCCCTCGCTGAAAAGTCCTACATTAGTGGGCGTCCATATTTGAAGAGACCTCTCTCTCCAGAAGTAACGTGCCATATGGAAAACGGTCAAATATATAACGTTTCTGTGAAAGTGAGGATATAAAATCACCATTATTTCAAGTCCACAGGACATTTCTTGGTATTTGGTCTTCGTCCCTCAGAAGTGTTCCATAATCTGACGTGCCATATGGGAGACGCGAGCACGTGGGTATGGGTATATAAAGCGCAAACGTACCGAGCCAACAATATGGTCGGCGCTGTTCGCCGGTTTCCCAATAGTTTCCATGGCAACTCTAACCAGGAAAATAACTGGCGTCAAACGATTGCTACCAAGAAGAAAAAAAAACTTTGCACTACGAAATAGATAGCATATTTCTAGTTTGCGATCTCTTGGAACTGATCAAAGTGAATGGCGTGCATTGTTGAATTATTCAACATTGTGGATAATGTCACTTACCTGTTCTATATCTGAATCCCATAGGTATCTTAAATCACTTCCGCTGTCGATATCATACAAACTTTTTTCAACAGAAAATGTTTCCATTTCCATGTTGAATACAGCAATGTTTACAGAAAACCAAAAGTTAAAATCTTTACTATATTATTTTAAAATATGTTAGCACTCTTATAGATTTAAAAACATATAATTGTTTTAAAATTTAAAAGTTATAACATGTTTCATAGGGGACATAACCACGAGGTTATATTCACTGTACACTTATCCTAAAATAAAATGTAACGATTCGTGAGGGGGGTCAACAAGGAAAACTCACGCACACACTGAATCTCGCGCCTTGCGCACGCACATAAGCACCACAACCTGTTGACTGCGCGCCAGGTTCCCTGAAAACTTCTCAGTGGTGTCTGCAGTCACCACCAGGACCGCTGCGCGCGTAGTGACGCGCTATCAGAAAGCAAAGAAGGGGAAGAAGAGCAAAGGGGAACAAACCACAGTTGCTGCCGATTTCAATGACCTTTAAAAAAAGTTAACAAAAAAAAACCCTGGACAGGCTTCTTTTATTGCTCAGATTGGTTCTGTCTTCCCAGTGTTGGAATTAATCCTGTATCAGAAAGAACTTTAGCTAACTACTGGCGTGCTCATTTTAGTCATTTTTCTGTCTCTGGAGATCGAACCTCGCATCCCAGTCGTATGTACAGCCTGAAGGCAGGGTTGCCATCCATCCAGGATTAGCCGGGACAGTTTCGGAATTTAACTCATTTTCTTGTTTCTCGAAAATCAAGAAATATCTTGCTGTGCCGCTCCACGCTAATAATATACTGCACATCTAGTTATAAGTTTATATAGAAAGTTTAAATTTTTTTTTATTCAACTGTTTTCAAAACCCATGAACACTGAGTATGTTTAACTTATTCATATATTTTGAGTAGAGGAAACATTACAGATTATGAGGATAAACAAAGAAAAAACTCCTGGTTTATAGGACAGAGCTATCTATAGTGTATTTGCTCAAGGTAGGACTGCTGCCTTTCAGTGTAAACAGAGTGCACCTGTATTTGCGAGGAGTAACAGGGGGGTAGGCATTTAAGAAATAAATGGTATAACCCTTCACACAAACATTCTCGGTTTTTTTAAACTAAAAATGGAGTCATTTGCTTAAAAGCTTGAGAACTGTAGGAAAATACTTTTTTTTATGCTTTTTTTTCCCTAAACAAATTATAGTAGTCAATAAATTAAAATAAAGTTTATATTTGAAAAAAACAACAACAGTACCATCACGTGTGTATTACATTATACATAATGCACATGATGATACATATGATGGGGGTTGGGGGTGGAAGGACACATCACATTTTACCAAAGAGCATAAATAAATAATACACAAGGTTACATACACATGTTATTTTTTCTGTGAAATTAAACCCTCATTTCACAAAGCCCTATTAAAAAAAAGGCCTATAATTAGGAAAATATTGATTTTATTTAAATATTCTTCCTTTAAAAGTTTTATCTTTAAGTTTCCTACAACCTTTTAATGATATTCGAGATTTTGTTTATTTCAAAGAGTTGCGGAGATATTACAATATAATTAGGAAATATCTATTTATGTAAAGTACCCTCAAAGTCATTTTTATCAAAAAACGAGATATTTTGTTTGTCATACTAAACAATACCTATTTGGGACTTTTAACCAAATAGTTAGAAAATCTATTTGTTCTTTTTTCACCCCTAAGTAAACTAACCTTAATTTTAGGGTTGGATGAATAGTTCCAAAAATATCTCTGAGGAATCCCTTATGAAACCTCAGAGTACTGTATAAAGTCTTAACATGATGAAAAAACAGTTTTGGCTCTAGTCTCAGCAAGAGTCAGGTGGATATATTCAATTTTGATATATTACAGAAACTCTTGGCGATACGAAAATACTTTTAACTATCAAGTTGTAGGACGATTAAAATACCAAACTTGTATACGAATGGTTTTATAAAAGCAGCAGTTTCCATGTTATAGGCAAATATATTTTAAAATGAATATCTCAGAAATGTGGAGCTGAAAATTTACAAAACTAAAACACCTAGACAGAATAATTAAAATAAACCACATCTGCTGACATGTGCTATGAACAGTGCTTATCCTTTATTTATATATTTTGTTTTCTCTTTTCAATATGTCTCTGTAAAAGTATTTACTCCTTGGTAAAATGTGATGCTCTTTTTTGTTAGCATGAACCCTCGGAGGAAGGAAGCATTGGGATCGTCCAAAAAATCGAATTCGAGATTTTGATGGATGTCAACGTTTAATGACCTCTTGAAACTGAAAAACTGGTATTTGCAATGCTGTCTGGCTGTATCTAGGACTAGAGCCGAAACTATTTTATAAATCGGTCCAAAACTTGGTATCTAAGATTTTGAGAACGTTTTCCCGAGGAATTTTTGGAATTAGATATCTGACCCTAAATTTAAGGGGAGTTAACTGAAAGGCAAAAAGAGAAAAACTCAATTATCTTTGAAATTGCTCAAACGATTTTGATTCAATGGTATATCTAGACACTGTTTATTATTATAAATAAAATTACTCTTCTAATTTTCTCGTTAAAATGAATTTGAGGAAACTTTACACAAGATAAATTTTCCTGTTTTCATCATTCCTCCTTAACTATTTGAGATACAAAATATCTTATTATTGTAAAGTTGTAGGAATATTGAAGATACAAATCTTTTATTTGAAATATAATTTTATAAAACCTATAGTTTTTGAACTATAATCAAATATATATACTTTTTAATTCGGGTCTTTGATAATTAATTTGATTCTTTTGCTTTTTGGTGGAAAAAAAAAATCAAAATTTTTCATTAACGGTATTCCTAGGTTTTAGTGCCATAGAGTAAGTAGGCCTAACAGTGTATATTATTTTATTTATGATATTTGGTGTATCGTTTCTACAACAATGTGTAGACCTATTATTTCGTTTCACAAGTCTCACGAGTTTTGAGTAAAAATGTCTATTTTCAGATAAAAGCGGAAGAAATTCTGTGCGGTGCGCCATACCATTTATTTTTCAAAAGTTTAAAAAAATAAATGAATGGTTTTGCTCTTTTTTGGTCACAAATGTTTCTGTAACTTATACATTATTTAATTTATTCTATTTAGCGGAGTGTTTCTGCAAATATATATATTATTTTGTTTAATAAATATTACTCGTCTTTAGTAAATTGATCTATTTTATTATTAAAATGAGAGAAAGTCTGTGCGTTGCACAGTACCGTTTATTTTGGTTAGTTTTTCTCACAGCGTTTCACAGCTCGTTTGAGCTATGCGCGTATGAAATAATTACGTTATAGAGTTAAAGGATGAGGAAGAATGGGTTAAGAGGAAGTGTACACACATTTGGCTGTAAGGAAAGCGGAAAACCCTATATTAAAACAACTCTCAGTATGCCCGAATGAAGCTCGAACCCTAATATTTCCTTCATTGGCACTCCAGTCTATTGCGAGAGGGAGGCCTTAGACCATTAGATCACTGGAGCAGGTGAAATGTTTACGAGTTTCGTACATTTAGGGTCAGTTTTAACACTTGAAGGTATGACAAATTTTTGTAAAAAGTGTAAAAATCCAAAGCACAATAATGATTTTTGACCAATATTTGAGCCGCCTCGGTGGTTGAATGGTATCAAGCGTTACCCTCACAAAAGACTGGCTAGCAGATGATGGGAGAATTGGTATCAAAATCCCGGTCTGGTGTGTTTTCTCAACGGTTTTCCACTTTCTCCCCATGTAAATGTTAATACACTTTCTCTAAATGAAACCTTATTCATCCCGAACAGAGTAGAATAATTAGTCCAGATGCGTACAAAAAAACGGGTAATAAGACTCGGTGAGAAAAGCAAAAACACTTAAATGTGCTCCCAATAGCATATTGATAATCTTTAATTGAAATGAGTTAACAATTACTACACATTTACAATTTAATAATAAGTATGAAATATTGGTTAGGAAAAATTACTCGAGAAAGTGTTTCTTAAAATAATATTACCACAAAGAGCAAAAACAATGGTTTAGTTTAAAGTAAATTCCAAAAATCGTCTACATAAGTAAATAGTTAATCTCAGTAATATGTTAAATTGTCAAAGACTGAGATAATATATTTTAAAGTCACTTTATAAACACTATACCATTTTACCCTCCATTTATCCTGAAAGATAGCAAGCTTACCTTGGTAGCACATGGTGTGACCATTCACGTCAAGGCTGATGACACCTTTCAGGGTAGACGGAGTGTACTATTCCAAGTAAGTTATAAAAAATCCGTCGCAAAGTAATTTTTAACAAGTTAAATGTGAAAATAAAGCTCATCTGCTAACTCTTGTCTTAAACTCCTTGGTGTAATCGTGTTTCGACTAGTTATGATTGAAATCCAAAAGAACGCACGCATATTTACGTTTGTTCTTACAAGTTTGTGAAATCTTGCACAGAAAACAAATAGCCTAATTATATGATTATATATTAGATACATGTATGTGTGTGTGAATATACGGTATTATTTAAACATCGATCATTAATTTATATCCTCGATCCCGGCACAGATTTATCTGATTACCAAACCCTTTCTTCACCTCTGACAAGACGTGTATTAATCACAACTTGTGAATGTGTGGAATGCCAGGCTGCCCCCATGGTTCGGATCTCACGTTAAACTCTAGGTCCTCAATTTAATCTCACAATCACCCTACCATTACACATTAGCGTAAACGCGTATAACCCGAACGGGTAGTAAGACGTGGTTATAATAATAATAATAATGATAAATTTATATTTTAAGTTACGATTCATACTTAGGCGGAAGATTGTCTAAATCAACTTTTCTGTCACCTGCCTCGGTAGACACATGGTCTAAGGCGTCACTCTCGTATCATACTGGACTGCCAATGACAGGGAGAGTGGGGTTGGAATCTCAGTCGGGTTTCTTTAAGGAAGTTTTCCAAAATTGTTTTCCACTCTCCCTCCACGAAAATGTGGGTACACCTCCACTAGATTCAACCTTTATTATCCTTAACTCATTAGCGTAATTAGTACATAAGCGTATAGCCTGAACAGGTAGTAAGACGTGGTGCTAAATAACAAAAATACTTACTTGTCTGTCCAAGACTCAAAGCCACATAATTTTTAGTAAAGCCCAGCGTAAGTTTTAAGACATTTAGGGCCGGCCTTATGACTACCGGATGAATATTGTTATTGGGAGGTTAAAGTTATCTATCAGATAAAAGTTATCAGCCACTTTAATATTTTACGCGTCTTAAGGAACTGAATATATCTGCCAGATAGCTATCAGTTAGATAAATATATTTTTATTCAGAACACGCAAGGTTGGTACTGTTTTTACTAGTGCGCGCATGCGCATAAGCCCTGCAATAGCGCTACAACCTAGCGAGCACAGATCAAGTTAATACGAGTGGTGAGAACGCTCAACATTTGTTAAATAATGTCAGCTAAACGAGTGCGAGGAAACAGATGGCGTCACGTGCTATACTTTTATATATGTTCACGTGGCCGCAGAAACAAAGTTGTCTTGCAAGTACTAATTCCGGTGTCTGCCAAAAGGTGGGCTTTAATTTGGTACAACGTTTACAAAATTTCATTTATTGTACTCACATTTTGATAATTTGTTTTTATATAAATATAACTCTAAAAATAGCTTGTCAGTTTATATAAAAATGTGAATTAAATGTTCTAACCTTATAAAGTTAGAGGCCGGGCCTGTACTTACTAAAAATGTGAACCAATATCTTAACCTAAAAACAGATTCTGATAGGTGAAACCTCGTTAAAAACAACGCTTCACTATGGCAACAACCATGTTAACTTCCAGATAATAGTTATTAGGTACTTAAACCTCCAGATAAAAATTTGATGGATAAATACATTTTATCTGGCGCTATCTGGCAGTCATAAGACGCATTTTTAACTTATCCACCAGATAGAAATATTTATCTACCAGATTCATAGTTATCCAGGAGTCAAAAGACCGGCCCTCAGGAATTTTTTTTTACTAAAATCAATATCTTACTTTAATACTTCAACCAATCTTATAACATTGGGGACCCTGCCTTAATAGCGTATAGACTTTCACTGACTAACGGAAATAATGTACAAAAATTGCGGCTTTGCTATTAAAAATGAGTACACTTTAATGTGATAATCATTGAAATAAATTGTTTTATTTAAAAAAAACGGCTTTGTAGAACTGGATAAATTGCTGTTGAATTAAAAAAAAAAATGAAACAATGGGTTTTCTCTTAAACATTTTATGACCTTTTTTTTTGCACATCCTTGGTCAAACAATCGTGCCAGCAAAAACTGCTACCGTGACAAAACATCGGTCCAGCAAAACATTGTGACTGCGACTGCAGTAGCGTACCCAAGTTGGGGAAGAGGGGGGACGGGGAGGGCCTGAGGGTACTCGAGCACCCCCCTCCCCCTTTCCAGAGTTAGGAGATGCCCCGAGATCTGCGCAAATTCTAAGAGAAAATAGAATAGGGGGAGGTGGGTATGACCAGTTAAATAAACATTGTGAGCAAAGAAAATATCAAGGGCTACACATCCTTGTGTTGATGCTCCTTAGTAGTCCTTATTTATATTCTTGCAGCCTAGGAAATGGGCTAAGTCCTGAAGATTGCGGCAGGTACCAAATCTCCCCGTTTCACACGAGGTTCCAACGAGGAGTTGCACAGTGGCTAGATATTTACCTCCTATAAATAATTGGTAATTTTTATGATGGCTAAGTCAACTTTAATTTATACTTATTTATTATTTGGTTAGATTATTCAGTTTATAATAGTAAAAATATAGATGATCAAGTTAACAAATACCAATAAAAAGACCCCAAAAAAGCTTCTAGGTGTAAATAATGACTACAACCNCAACCCCCCTCCCCTCCCCCCCCCCACACACTTTGTAATCCTGCGTACGCTACTGTCTGCAAGTCACTGTGAATAATCATCGGTAAAAAAATCACCTAAATTTTAAAATCACCATCTCCGATATCGTAAATTCGTGGTTTAGGCCATCCCTATTAACAACCTAGAGTTATAAAGTAAATTAAATGTAATTAATTTAGACCTCGATTACACATGTATGTTATTTATAAACGTGTCTTCATAACATAATCTAATCATATTTAACTATTTTGAAGATCAGTTTTTCAAATTAATATGACTATCAGATCATTTTATTAAATTGTGTTTTGATGCCATTAAAATTATTGGTCTTTCTTCGTATACAACCACAGCAGCTCATAGTTTTCTCTTACCCCTCTCCCCCCCATATTTTACTCACTAACCCTCTCCAGAGTTATCATAAAAACATATAACTTATAATAGATATATCGGTTAAAATATTTGGACGCAATACGGAGGTAACTAAGCAACCATAGAGATTGTTTTTAGTAGGTACAGCTCAAGCTGCCACTGCTGCCATCTATCGTACATTCTGATAGTTATATAAAAAGTTGTTTTATCTTGAGTATTGGTGGCGCCAGTAGGATTATTCAAAGTTTGGTCTCTTTTATGATCAGCTCTGAATAATCTAATTTTTATAATATCCCGGTTGGATTTAAAATAAATTTAACTATTATAAATATACTGGTCGAGGGTAGGGATTTGTAAGAAAATACGCCTACATTAACCAAAAAGTTGGTTGGAAAACCATACGCTTGAGGATAGAGTGAAATTTATATAGTCTATCTTAATAAAATGATTAGTTTGTGTGTATGCCATAGGTATTGAGTGATATCTAACGCATGGAAAGGGCTGACATTTTATAATTAGTAGCCCCTATGCACAAACATGTGCATTCCAAGCTGGAATTTTAAATATTTGATTCGATTTTTCTAAACTAATTAAAAACTGTGTCGGAAGAAATAAACTGGAGTTTTTTTTTCTATCTGTTTGAATTAAAGAAAACCGTTGCCAGGGTCGCCACGCAATACATACTTTCAATTAATATAAACTTTCATAATCCGGATTGCTTATATAATAATTATTATAATTATTATTATATTTAGCACCGCGTCTTACTACCCAATCGGGATATACGCTCTTATATAATAAAAACGCTCACTGACTATTAATGAATAATTAGTAAATTAACATAACAAATCGTTATAATAGTTAATTCTGACAAAAACAGTAAACAATTTTATCTTCATTTACGTCCCTTCCGTCGAAATAGCTTTTTATTTATGAAATAAGCATTAAAAAAAATCAATTTTCATTATTTGTCTCTGACTTAGGCCCTATCTCGGTATTTTAAGAATATATTTGTATAGGAATATATTTTTTCCAAAGTAACAGACACAAAAGGTCGGCTGGTTCTAACACACCATTTCTAGAGGCTAAGATATAAAGTAATTTTGAATGGACAAAGTGCCACTAAGATATCACTATGGCTTCCAATGTTAAAACTTATTTTGTTCTAATGCTTGAACGGCATTACAGATTCCTTCAAATTCGGTAATTATAAATTATTTATAGCGTAACTAGTGGAATTTTACTATGAAATAATAAATATCTAAATGAGGATACTCTGTCAAATGCATAATAATAAAGTCTTCAGTCAGCAGTGTGTATGTCTATTGAGCTATGGGTCCCAGGTTAATTTTTTTTTTAATCATTCGTGAAACATGGGATTCTTCTTTCACATTAACGAATAAACGGCTGGGGGCTGGATGTTGTGTCAGTTCTAGATTTAAATTAGCTTATAAGTCGTGTGCTGATATAATCAGTCGGTTCAGAAGGTTCACGTCAAATACCACAATTAATAAAATGAAAAATATTAATCCATAATAGATTTTGTACAAAAATAGCGATATCGCTATTGTTTAATTTTACTTATTTATTCAAGGCATGGGAAATATATTATTGCATAGATCAAAGGTTCCCTAAGATAGGAAGATTTTGTATATCCTAAAACACACTCTTGCTTCAGTATATTTGTTAGACCTATTGCCAATTTGCATATATGTTTTGCATTATACATGCATTTTCAAAATACAGCATGTGAATACAAACGGATAGCAAAATAAATATAAATAGTTAAAACTACAGAAACATATACAAAAATATTTTGATTGAAATTCTCCAAAAATTCAATACTACAAAATCCATGCCATGTCTGTTTGTTTTTCCTTCTAGAGATTTTGTTCGTTATTCCCGGTGAGCTAGAAGGTTGAAATTTGGCATGTAGTTAGTTTCTTGAGAATCTGATAATGATGTGAAAAATTTAAAATTCAAAAAGGGGCCGAATCTGTGGCCACAAAAATTCCCTATGCTTATCTTATGGATCAAAAAATCAAGTTTGTCTGATCCCGCTCAAATTTGATTTCGGAGGATTTATACCACTGCTTGACACTGCCATATAGTTTTTTTTTTTCAAAATTCCATTTGGCTGACCTTAAATCAATTCTTGGTATGGTAATGGTATCAACCACTTCTAAAATTGTTATTTCCGGTTTAATTTTCAAGAAATTTTATATCTGGGGGCTTTTCAAGACCGATTATGACTATTACGCCATTGGTTTTTCAAAATTTGAATCAAATGACCCTTAATTAGTACCCAAATGGAGGATGGTGGAGGTAAGGTGTGGCATATAATTAGAAAAAAACCTTTAGGGAAAAAATATATGTATATTGGCCAGGAATACAGAGGGATCACTAAAAATAACAAATTAGTGCTAAATATGTTCTCTTTTTAAATAGGGGATGGTGAATTAGGGGGGAGGGGGTTTCTTAGTTGCCAAAACTAAAATAATAAACTACTTATCAGTGTTGGAGAAGATTAAAATTTACGGAGCGAAGAAGGAGCACCCCAAACCACAATGAAGATCTGAACATTCTTAAATTTAAAATGTTTAGGACCCTAAATTGGAAAGAATCTCCTTTCTAATTTCCAAACATAAAAAAAACTTTTTAACGGGGGAGAAGGTGGTAATATGGACCACTTTTTTAAGTAAAAAGCCCCATTTTAATATTAAAAATTTCATCAATAACTGTTAGAAGTATTGAAAAAACATATTCTTAAATATACTCCAAGCTATTATAAGAAAAAGATAAATAAAGAGCACATTTTTTTTCAGGCACATCTAAAAAGTGTTTTTTTGGAAAATGGGGTGGTAATATGAAACATAAGATAAAATAAAAGAAATAACTAATTCTTTTATTTTTAAAGTTGTTTATTTATTTAATAAGGGAATAATTATTTTAAAAATAAAATGCACAAATTTATTGTAAACATTAATAAAATCCAATTCAATAACTCATATTAAGTATTAGATCTAAGAACAATATAACATGCATACCATTTTATATAACGTAATACACAATCCTCTAAACTACTAAATATCGAATACCAGGCTGGTTGCGGGGTCGGTTTCAATGTTACTTATTTAAGAACAGATCTTGTTCCCTAGAAAATATATTCTCGACTCTTCGGTTCTTAGTTAAATACATTGAAACAACTCTTAATAAACACATAAGCAATGCAATTTAAATAATTGACAAAAAATACTTACTAAATTTAAATATGAAAATTATTTGTAGTAACCTTTTGTGTCTCTATTGGTCAGCCTGACGAGTTAAGAAATCATTCATATCACAGGACAAAAGCAATGGAGGGCAAAGAGTTTTAATAGTTTTTTTTGTGAATACGTGGAATTTGGAATCTATAACCTAATTAACAGCCCTTACACCGACACTGATAAAAAAAGGTATATATATATCAGTGAGTAGTAAATGTAGTGCAAAAAAACCCACTCAAAATGTGCTTATATATAATATACACTGAACATATAGTTTATATATAATCTATATGCTATATACCATATATATTATAATATACTATACATAGTCTACATATATTCTAATTAAAATTTATCTAAATCGAATGAAAATGAAACAATATAATAACTAAATTGACTATGTTACTATAAATTACCAACATAGAAACTATACTAAGTTGGCTGGCTTTTAGTTGTCGACTTCCAGTCACTATGTTGCTAACATGAAATAATCTAAATTTGGAGACCAAATTTGTGTGCAGGCAACGTGGATAATCATTTAGGTAAGGAATATCCTTATTAAACCTGACCGGGCTTAGAACGCCTCACTTGCAACCCGGACTAGGTGAACTTGACGTTTAGTCCGCGTTCCCAACGATATGGGTAACACAATCTAATTCCACTGTTTGAGCCTTTGTAGGGCTTATTAAATAAATTATTTCAACGGTGACAATGATTTTATGCTTAGTGTTTAAAAACACTCTATAAAATAACGTCAAGTCAGAGCTTGATCAAAGAGATTCCTATAATATTGTATCTGACAGATTATTTTTGTGTGAGAATCTATTTAAGACTAATATTACATATATACATGCTAACGCTACATATATACATATTTATTTGATTTGAGTGAAAAGGCTGCTTGTTTATGGATTCAATATATTTACACTTTGGTGTTTTTGTATAAACCTATTTGTACGCTTATAAATAATTAGGACAAGATACCGGCGCTTACCCCGAAAAGAGTTTTCAAAAAACAACGCAAAAACTGTATAAATCCTGTTAAATTTTTTACCTAATTTAATCGTCTTGAAATTCTGAGATAATTCTTCTTAAAGTAGTTTTAAAGATACAAACTTTTTTTCAGGCAGCTTTGATAACTTTTCACTTTATTACTAACATATTTTATAGGAATTGATATCACTGATTAAAACTGATAGTTGTGGATTACATGACTTTATATTACTATTAATGTAGACGTTAGCGTATCTTTTATAACTGTCAACGAAGTTTATTCCAGTTCGAATCAAATTCTGAATAGGAATAAAATACATTTAACATTATCAACAGGTTTGATTACTTAGATAATCTATTTAATTACGTTGCCTTTATTAGGGCTAATGGATGAACTAAAATTTTAAATAGTTGTTTTATATTTAAAAAAAATTATCACCACGACCAACTACCCGTTCAGATTATACGCTTATGTATTGATTACGCCAATAGTTTTAGGGATTAGGAAGGTTATATTTAGAGGAAAGTGTACCTAAAACAACCCTTAGTACCCTTGACTGGGATTCAAACATTGATCTCATCATATGTAGTCTCTTCTGCTACGAGAGTAGCGCCTTAGACCATACAGCCACAAAAGTGGGTCATTTTAGTTTTGATTAATGACAATATGGTAATGTTTATAAAACTAATAGTGACTTTCTTTAACAATGTATTTGAAACCCAGTTTTAGTATATATAATAGGCCTATTTTTCGACTTTAATGTAATTCAAATTGGAGAATTAAAATTTAGTATTAAATAGCAAATTTAATGGAGTGACAATTCTGTTTGAATATTGCATTCTTTTTGCTAACATTTTACTTGACGAATAGCTGCATATGAATTATTTATTTAGCATTTGTATAAAGGGCCTTAGGTTCTAGTTCATCTGGCAAGCAACATCTAAGAAGATTATAATGCTTTTTACAGGATTCCTTCAAAATTTATGTTACAAATAGCCATTGGGTTGCTTCATGTCGTAAATAAACTATGTTCTTTTAACCCAACCAATATTAAGTGTGTTTATTTATTCGTTTCCCCACCCACTTCTGCGTATTTTGGCGCGTTCAAGAGGAGATACACGGAAACGCCACCAGGTAGGAGAGCGCCAGCTGTCAATGCCATAGTTGCGACAGTACTTGCTTTGTTGGTGGTGTAGTTCAGACGGACTGTATAGTTGTGTTTACGTTTGCTTTATATTTATTTGACATAAGAGTAATTATAAACAATGTTCATATTGTTTATAAATAGATTTTCTTAAAAGGTGTTTTCTCTCTGATAAGCATAATTTAAGAAAAGTGAAAGTTTGTGCTGTTCTTACAGTGTTTCTAGTTTAAAAGACAGAAAAGATTCAAAATTTCAAGATTCGCGCAAAGTGGTAAGTTTGTAATCTCCTTTCATTTATGCTAGCTATTATCTTGATTTTCTTACGAATTGACATTTGAAGCACCTTTTAAAAAATACAAACATAATTTTTACGACCACATATTGATAGCATTTTACAGCTTTATACTGTATGTATTCGTAAAATAATTAAAAAAAAATGACAGCTGAAGATAATCTGGAATTGTGAATACGTAAATGTAGATCCAGTAGTTATTATAGCCGTTAAATAAGGTTCTTATTATTATTATTAGCACCGCGTCTTACTACCCGTTCGGGTTATACGCGCTTACGCTAATGTGTAATGGTAGGGTGATTGTGAGATGAAATGGAGGACCTACAGTTTAACGTGGAATCCGAACCACGGTGGAGGCCTGGCATTCCCCACATTCACAAGATGTCTTGTCAGAGGTGAAGGAAGGGTTTGGTAATCAGATAAATCTGTGCCGGGACCGAGGATTGAACCCCGGCCGCCAGCATAGAAGTCCGACACCTTACCCCTAGACCGCCAGGTCACCCATTGTGGTACAGCTTGCGCAATATTTTAAATTAAGTATCTTTTTTTTTATTGCAAATAAATTTCAACATATTATTTATAAAGTATGCCTAGTATCTACTATTAGTTACATAAACATACAATTTGTGGAACGCAACTAGTAGGCCTACACTCTTTAATTGGATTTTGGTAGAAAGAAACTTTAAAAAAAAATGTGGTCATCATTGATAACATCTTACTTTATTACTAGTGTTATTTAATACGCTATGGAAAGTGATAATCGCAAATAATATGACTTTATGTATAAATACATAAATAATTCGAAAAAAGTTATTATCGAAATCGTATTAAAACTTATACTCGACCAATTTCCTGTGGGACTGGCAATTTCTTGCGGTTCACATTGTTTTAATACGAACTAAAAATAAAATATTAAAATAATCACAAATTCTTCTTGAAAGGTACCCGCTCCAAATATTTTAGTGGAATGGGAGTAATTTATAATGTACACTAAACTCCTTTTACCTTGGAAGGTGAAGTCTTACTATGATGGACTATACAATAGCCCTGTCTTATAGTGATACAATATAAGTTAAACTTGCTACCTTTCAGGTCAAACGAAGTGTACATATAGATGTTATTATTATTATTATTATTATTATTATTATTATTAGCACCGCGTCTTACTACCCGTTCGGGTTATACGCACTTACGTTAATGTGTAATGGTAGGGTGATTGTGAGATGAAATGAAGGACCTACAGTTTAACGTGGAATCCGAACCACGGTGAAGGCCTGGCATTCCTCACATTCACAAGATGTCTTGTCAGAGGTGAAGGAAGGGTTTGGTAATCAGATAAATCTTTGCCAGGACCGAGGATCGAACCCTGGCCTCCAGCATAGAAGTCTGACACCTTACCCCTAGACCGCCAGGTCTCCATATAGATGTTAACATAGAAAACTGAGTACCTACAAATATAAAAAAAGTATTTAAGTCCATAAAACATACAAGGCTAATTTTCATTGATAAATAAATGGAACTTGATAATGCTAAAATACATTTTATTCAAAATACTTTCAGATGAATTTTATGGATGTATATAACCTTTATATATAAAGGGACATAAACGTTTTCTGTCTACAGGTATCTATTTTTTGTCCGGTTATGCACACTTACAGTTTCCAACGGTTGACAGAGTTTAGTAAGCCTGTATGCATGTGGGGCATAGTTAAATTGGGGTTGGTAAATTGGATCTCATCTGGCAAATTTATGTCAAATTGGGTCCCGGATAGAAAAAAAGGTATAGCTAAGATGGGCCAAGGTTAAAAAGGGTATACGTAAAATGGGTTTCGTCTTGTGTCAGCCTATTAGCTTTATCCAGGAGACACCACGTGGAGGTTGAATTGAACATTGAATTCTATCCTTCAGAAGTTTGTGATATCTAATCTTATAACCACGAAATATAAACATCTTATTCTTTTGAATTGTCATCGAGTCCATTGTACCGGACTGCTCTGCACGGTTTAACTGCCAAAAGCGCGTCCAAAATGGCACTATGCACATTTGGAACAGTATTATTATCGTAGATGATTAGATTGAGCAAGTATAGCAATACTTTTCAAACTACAGCCAGGTATAACACGCAGACCCATTTTACGTATCCGTTTCAAAATATTGGGACCCATTTTACGTTTTGGTGAAAGGGGGCACAACTCTTGGGACCCAATTTATGTAGCCCCAGTTACATAAAGGAGGGAGAGACGGGGGCTAACCCACCACCTTCTACTCTCACACCAGATGTTTTAATGTGTTTTTGTTTTGCGGAAAACTTGATTTGGTTTACTATATTCATATACTATTTTTGTTCTTTTGTTTGATGAAAGAAAATAATCTTTACAGACCTATGGTAATTAATTTACACTCAACTACATATTATGCGTTGTCAATATAGTTCACCACGCTTTGAATGAAACGATGAGGGAGCTAAGTAGTTGGGACTTTGTATTTAGCAAAAGTCAAAGTAGAATATATAATTAAAAATATAGTTGCTATACCAGTCTAAAAATCTGTAGAATTGTTCCAGTTAAATGAACGCCTTTAATTGAGGTGGGAGTATACGAGTATAGAACGCGAGTTAAGGGCCGTATTTTTATAGTTTTTTTTGCCAAAAGGAATCAAATGATTCTCCAGTAGAAACATGAAGTTTAATTTTCTTCCAATAGTGACCTCAAAAGTTCTTGAATATTTTTCAAAGGTGTCCTGGAAATTGATGACAACTTTTTCACGTCATTTAAAAAGTTTCCCATATAATGCCACTATGCCAATAGTGACAGTTATTTAAAAACGCTTGATATTATCATGTGAAGAAATTTAAACGCTATGTTGCTATCGAAGCATTAATTTAATTATTCTGGCAAAAAAAGTTTTGCTATAAGAAAATGAAAAAAATACGGACCTTTTCTCGCGTACCCTACACGCCCATCTAAAGGAATTTTCCCCACGCCCACCCCAACAATATATCCTATTTAAGCCGTTGTTATGCTTAACCTTGGATTGGGTGTTTCAATACACCAAAAGCATGTTTATAGAAAGAGAGGAAAATTTGATTATCTTTTTTTTGGCAGCAAAAACCAAATATATATTTTTACTTTTCGATGTAGTGAGAAAGTTTTGTAATCGTGATAATTTTCGATTGAAATATTTTGACTAATCTTCATGTTTTATTTATGTGCACCGGAACCCAAGTAAAGAGAATTTTATAATTATATGGCTATCCATCACTGGGCGTGGATATTAAATGGTTTGATGGATTTTCTTCAAACTTGATATATGGCTATATCTCTGGATTTGTTTTAAATATTTTACCCTAGCCCCTAATTAAGAATAGATTACTGATGAGTGATCTTTAAATTTCGAAATTTTTCGAAAATGGCTCTAACAATTTTGTTTAAAATAAATATCTAGGGAATGATTGGCCTGACCAACAACACTATGTACTTGATTTTATGGTGAAAATTCGTTTAAGAGTGATTTAATGGTTAGTGATTTTTGAAAACTCAAAATGTTTGAAAATAACAGTAAAATTTGGTATAAAATGAATACCTACGAGTGTTTTACATCAAAAATAACAGTGTAAACCTATACTTATTTTTGGTGAAAACCTCGTTCAAAGGTAGCTGATTAATTATTCATTTTTGCAAATTTGAACTATTTCAAAAATAGCTATAACGAATTAGTTTAGCATTTATATCTGGGAAGTATTTGACATGCCAAATAAAATTGTATCCTTGTTTTCGAGGGAAAATTTTTCTAAGACTGATTTTCCTCCCTTCAATTTATATATATTATTGTCTTCAACAATTTAGCTTAAAATGGATATTTGGTAGGTACAATTTACAATACAAATCAATTTTGTTCTTACTAAAAAATAATTTAATAGAAGTAATATTTAGCTAAAATACATTTTTATCTTACGCATCTAATTAATTTTTGACATAAAAAACTCTTAGGGCCACTTAAGAGGGGACAAAATTATACATTTTAACAATAATTATATTAAAACACACTTTTTTCTTTCTCGCTGTCCTTACAGGTAAAAAAAGTATAGTGATCGTAAAAAAAAAATGAACTCAAGATTTTAATGAATCTTGACGTTTCATGACCTTCCGAATAAAAAAAAGAGTGGTTTTTGACTTTCCGCCTATCTGTCTGTACCTCCAACTAGAGCCTACACTATTTTACCGATAAGGCTGAAACTTAGTATCTAGGGGTTTCCTAGGGTTACCCTGAGGGGTTATTGGAATTGGATATCTAACCCTAAAATTGAGGGTAGTTTACTGAAGAGCAAAAAGAGAAAAAGTCAATTTTGATTAAATTTAATTTCTAAACATTTATAAATATTCCAAACAAAATTGATTCTCTCAATATTTCTGCAACATGACTTTAAGGGCTCCGGTCTGATGCGTGAATTATCTTATTTTATAATACCTCCTAAACTATTTGAGATATAAAATTACTTATCGTTAAAAATATGTAGGTCTCTTTATAATACAAAAACCCGCCTCGGTGGCGTAGTTGGCTAACGCGCTAGTCGTGTTGAGCTCGACTGTTGAGGACGGGGAGATCGAGATTCGAATCTCGGTCGGGTGAAATGGGGGTGGTTTTTCCTAAATGGTTTTCCACTCCCCCTCCACGCAAATGCGGGTTCACTTCCTCTAATTCAACCTTCCTAATTCCTAATCCATTAGCGTAATTAGTACTTAAAGCGTATAACCCGAACAGGTAGTAAGACGCGGTGCTAAATAATAATATAATACAAAAATTTACAAGAAGCATATTTTTTATAAAACCAATTACTTTCAAGCTATACGTATATATATATATATTTTTTTTTTAAATTTTCGAACACAAAAGTATTGCGACCGCAAAAGAAAATCTAGCCTGAAATGTTGATGGATGTCGACGTCTCAAGACCATCCAAACCCTAAAAAGTGGTATTTGCAATGACGTATGTCTGTGTGTCTGTTTAAAGTTAAAATTAAGAGTAGTGTAAGAAAGGGCGAAAAGAGAAAAAAATCTATTTTCTCAAAATCGACTTTAACGATTTTGATTAAAATTCGTATCTAGGTGTTGATTAAGGTTATAAATAAACTGGCTATTTTCATTTTTCCATGAAAATTAATTTTAGGATAATTTATAGAAGCAGAAACTTCCATATCTCTGCAACTATTTGAGATATTAATTAATTTATAATTGTAAAATTGTAGTACTATTAAAAGCAAAAACCTTTTATATGAAATATATTTTTATAAATCCAACAGTTTCTGAGATATTGGCAAATATATTAATACAATTTTGTGAGATTTAGTTGTAAATAAATACTAATTAAGTTTTATCTCAATAATTCTCCAATACCATAGAGTAATTACTAATTAAATTTTAATACGAAGTGTTGACCCTCGTGGACCCAACATTGATCTTTTTTTTTATCGGTCCAAACATAAAAATGAGGACATTAATTCTTTAAAAACAAAATTATAAAATTTAAAATCGTGACTAACAAAAAAAAAAGTTTTACATAAGTATAGTGCAATTTATGCTTGGGTTTTCTAGTGTATATTATTTCGTTTCACATATATTACGAGTTTTGAGTATATATCGCCATTTTCAAACAATAGAGCGAGAAAGTCCGTGAAGAGTTCCGTACCATTTATTTAAAATTTAGCAGAGATCGTATGCTTAGTGAACTACGAATAAATCGTACTTATCTTCTTTTATGCCTTATGAAGGTCAAAATCTGTTCCTACCGATACTCGAACCATGGTCTCACAACACCTAATTTTAAGTGGCGAAACGCTCTAGAGACCAAATAGAGAAAAGCTATGGCACGCGTGCCATTGGGTGGTACACGAACACTATTTGGATGGCACACCAACCATTGAAGAAAAAACCCATTAAATATACATTTTTCCTGGTATAATTATTAGGAGTAAATAATAGTTTGATACCCATGTCATTCAATATCATGACACATTTAACTTTAGGAAGTTAATTGTTAGAAAAATCTTGGCTCGTACTTAGGTGCATCTCGTGTGCTGTTGAAGACAACAAATTACTAACCGAACATAAATATATTCGCCAACCAAATACATGTTTAGAACTAATAGTTTTTGATCTTAACATTTTATATATATATATTAGTTTTTAAAAATCAAAGATGCTACCTTAAATGTTTTTACAGTTTTTAAAATTAAAATGATCTAAGTAAGCGACTCACAATTACCATTTAATATATTTAATTTCTTTAAAATTTAGGCATTATTAATATATTTGCAATTTGATTTGATTTATTCACTACATATCATAATATTCAACAAGTTTTTATTTTTAAATACTCGTCAGAAGAACCGAAAATAAGAGGTGGAACAATAGACTAGTTACAAATATTGCTATTCCTCAAGTGGCACACTTGTTGGAAAAGTGTGGCCATCCCTGCTTTAAACCAAGGTCTACTAAAAAAAAGAGTAGGTCCTTTAATGTCTATATTTACATAAATTACGCTGCGTATATATTTTTCTTACACCTTCCCAACTGCTTATTTTCTTAGTAAAAAGTCGTAACTTTTCGGTAAAGAATAATTCCCTCTATTCCAAAACAGCTTTTCTAAGAATATTTCAAATCCTTGCCTGACCGTAAATATTAAGTTCTGTTTACTTTGGGTCGACAAAGGTTTTTAAGGCATTTCTTACAAGCATAATCTCGGGTTTGTTTCACGGCATCACTGAAAAAAAAATTGTGAAAAGGTTAAGGGTCTCTCTTTCGAAGTGATGACCAAATGACTGATTCTTTTGTGTATAAATAAATTTAAATTTAATTGAGAAATGAAACCTGGGCACGAGAATTGGTATAAGTACCTTTGGTTTAGCGCTCCAATTCTCTACCACTGAGCTTACCAGATTCCTCCAGTGTTCAGACGCATTCATCAAGCATAGCTTAGAGCGAAGTATGTTGTGGATAAGTGAGATTGATCAGTGGGCGCATGGTCTAAGGTGTCACTACAATCATATACTGCATTAAAGTGACGTAGAAGTCTGGTTTGAATCTCGGCTGAGTGTACTGAAAGGTTCTTCTCCCCCCCCCCCCAATAATTTTATAATCTCCCTCTACGTGAATGCGGGTACGTTTCCTTTGTGTTTTACCTTCATAATCTCTATCACAGTATGAGTAAAATTGCGGGTAGCCTGAACGGATAGTAAAACGCAATGCACAAAAAAGTAAATAAAACAATTTTAATGAATTTATGATAAATCCTTCTCACTCCTCGCTCTACTAACTTATCCCACGTGATAAGTGTGACACATCGCGTCACACTGATAAATTAATAGACCCGTTATGTGTTCGAATCCTGACCAAATAAAGCATATGTAATTTTAAAAAAGGGTTTTCTTTCCTTTCACAAAATTATAGATAACGTTATATAATCTGTTTCGGGGCTTATCTAAGAGTTTTTTTTTATCGCGTCCCGCTACCTGTGCGGGCTGTAAAAACTCCATGACGTCAGCCCGCAATCGAATTATACCAACCGAACAGCCATCATTTGTTGGCAAAGAATGTGCCTTTGGACCGCAGACTTCACAGATGTGATTGGGCCATCTGATTTTAGAAACAAACTCACCAATCACTACTATATATCTAGCGTGTGAGCTACTGCATAATCCATGTGTTTGCGAGTGTGTGTAAGAATGTTTACTAATTTTATTTTATCTCTCTGTTTCCACTACTGATCTAGAGATACTTTGTTCAAGTTGAATACTTTTTTTGTTTTTTTACGTGTTTATATCATTGCAATATTTCATATGTTTTATGTTCGTGTGTATGTTTTCCTAAAATACTTGTCTCCTGTGTTTTATTTAATGATAATAATTAATAAATGCAGTGTGATGTTAACTTGAGATATGGTTAAGTGTAAAATAAGGCTTATGCCTTAATTTCGACATGTAAATAAATATAATAATAATAGTAATAATAATAACAATAATATTTGTGGAGAAAGAGTGTCATGTGGTCAACACAACGAACCCTCCAGCCCCGTACATCTCAGACTGGAGCTGCTACTTTCCCATTCAAACTGTTCATTTTGTCTTCACGAGACTGAACTGACACCGTCTCAGACCCAATACTTCATAAAAAAAATCTTGAAGCGTCGGGAATAGAACCTGGAATCTCTGACTAGACAGGAACTCTGACCGTTAGAGCACAATAGGTGGTTGTTCGAGCTATAAACATACGTAATAATCCCTCTAATGCGATAGAGATGAGGAAGGCTGAATCCAGAGGGAATGTACCGGCGTTTAAGTGGTGCGGATGTGTAAAGCGTGAGAAACAATTTTTTATAAACACCCTTAGTACATTCGGCCAGAATTTGAACCCCGTCATCAACAAACTAGAATAATTAAGTATTACATTTAGTCCACTTTATCACAAATGTGGTTAGTTGATTTGTACAAAATTGTTTTTGAACCACAAGATTCAAGAAAACATCATATTTAAAACAAACTAAGAAACATTGTGGAAAAGTTAATGAATTCTCAGATGCCCTTTTGTTGGACACTCCTACTGCACTTATATTTAAGAAACAATTATTTAATATGTTTTGAAGGCTTTCGCGGCTGGTGTTTGAATTAAAATTGATGTTTTCGCGCTTGAATTTCGTTGAGGAGATAATAAATTTGGAAGTTTTGGCTGTAGTTACAACAGCCATTATTTCGGATGCGCTATTAATGAATGTATTAATTTTAATTCCTTAATTTTTCATTGACCTCGGTGATCTTGGGGTAATGTGCTTGCCTCAGGTCCCGATGTTTGTGGGTTCAAACCCAGCTGAGTTCGATGGATTTTTATTGAGTGATAAAAATCCATAGCGCAGCTTCCTTCGGAGGGGAAGTAAAACGCCGTTTGTCCCATGTCGATTGTGGTATATATGTGAAAGTAGCTTTCACGGCAAAATTGGTAGGTCCTTTCATATTTATTATCGTAGAAATTCTAATGTGCTGATATTATCAGTCGGTTAAGAAAGTGCACGTTAAATACCTTAAATCAATAAAAAAAAATTAGATAAATTTGATCTTTCGACACTTTGGCTCAGTCGGTAATATATCTGTAGGCCTACACTGATTTATTTAAGGGTTGAGGGGCTCTTTTCTTGCTGAGAATCAAGCCAATGTGGAATTGATTTAATCTCTTTTGCTAAGATTAACTAAAATTCAACTAACATATTAATTTGTGAAATAAATTATTTTTCTTTTTTAAGACATTTTATCGTTGAAAAGAACATTAAAATTAAACATATTCCTTAGACACGCCGACAAATAAAGTGTATTATAAAGAAGGCCTAATATTTTACTATGTTGATATTTTAATGATAATTAAGTAGGAGGGTAGGTATTCAAATTAGGCAAAAGGTCAATATTTTTATTTACACCTGTCAAAATCTACACTATCTGCCAGAATGTACAGATAAAAAACACTTATTTGATACCGTTGATGTATGAATTTACTAACAATAATTTAATAACCCGCCTCGGTGGCTGTATGGTACAAAGCGTCACTCTCGCTATTCACTCGAATGCCGATGATGGGGAAATTCTGGTTCGATCCTGGCTGGGTGTACCTAGAGTGTTTTTTTCTAAATGGTTCCCCACTCCCTCTCTGCACACAAATGCGGGCACACTTCCTCTAAGCTAAACCTTCCTTATCTCAGACCCACTAACGTAATTATAACATAAGCGTATAGCCCGAATGGCTAACTTAAGGATAAGTGCCAGTTAAGTGTGGCGTTTTTTACAAGAAGTAGTATTATTTTTTGATAAGCCTATATTTATTCATTTTACAACTACTTTACTATGGTATAAATAAATTATTATTATTATTAGCACCGCGTCTTACTACCCGGTATAACTAAAGAAACACTTTGAAGACACAAACACGAACAATATTTCCTCATAAGTCGTAACAAAGAAACATTAATTGGTCTCCACAAATCTTTTTGCTACAGGTAGATGGTGGTTCAGAAAGCTGTAATAACATGTGTATCATAATTCACGAACCAGGTTCACGCTATAAGCTATGTATCACCATAAATTATGTCAAATGACGTTTTTCGCATCGTTCTTTTATGCCAGGTAATAAATTGTAGGTATTTTTTCAACGCGTCTCACTCTCCATTCGTGTTATGTGCATATATATATATATATATATATATATATATA
>CABEEJ010005628.1:25202-47956 GCA_901482245.1 Timema douglasi | reverse complement strand
TATGGACGATCCCTTATGTCTGAAACTATCAGACCACTGGACCAAAGGGCTGTTCCACCTATCAAGAGCATCCACGAAACGATGGACATTTGTAAGATATAACATTAGCCTAATGAGGGAGGACGGGGGCAGCAAGTGTGCCGCAAAGTGAGATATAAGAAAGATTGGAGAACATATTCTTGGAGCTATACACTATAGGAATTGCTGTTGGGGATTTCCACGATAACTTTCAAGTAATTACAAAATCATTGTGACGTAGATAGAGATAAACAAGAGTTATTTTAAAACTCCCATTTGTACAATAGGAAATATCCAACAAAATATATCTAATATATGATGCCAAATTAGCATCGAAACATGTCGTGAAAGTCTAATAACTGAGCAGAATTTGCAGCAAGGAATCGAGGAACAGGGGACTACAGTAAAGAATAAATTCAATTTTTATTTTTCAAATTTAATAAAATCAACCCTTCTCTGTAGAGAAGGTGTTGCAATACCACAGGAAATAATAAAGTGGATCATAGCGACCATTATTTGATCCACACTCAGATATGCAAAAGCCTAAGTCCCTGAACTAAGGTGTTTAACTATCAACAAAAAGAAATATTTAATTACACACATTAATGGGAGTTTAAGGCTATGATAAATGTACAAGCGTGGAAACTGAATATAAGATGACATTGACCTAGAGGCCTTTTTATTTTCATAATACTAATGTTAATAATATTAGGTTTTTAGATTGCGGGATATGCTCAATAGCAACAATATATATAGGGAAGAAAATAAATGTATTTATGTACAAGAAATTAATATAGATTTTCTGAATATTTAATGCACAATAAACATAAAATTAATTCATAATAATTTGACAGAACCCATTTATATACGCGCCAAAAGTTAAAATGTAGCAAACAATTTTTGAAAATAAATAGAGGTTGGGAAACACATATATTGGCAGGGCTATTTGTATCACATCTCCTATCTTATCCATATCACCTAGTAGGAATATGCTCCTCGCTTTAAACCTGGCTACATTATAAATAAGTAAGAATATTATTATCATCCAACTTCCCGTGAGGCGGAGAAACCTACACCGTGTATCAGTTGAAAGCAAGATATCAATACATTTAAGTTTCATTTAGAACGACTAGTACAGTAAGGCCGGATCCCAATCATAATAGCGCAATATACCCTACACAAGTAAATAACAAAACTTTACTTGCTTATACTACCATATAATCTAAATTTAAAGAGATACGTCCAAAAAATGCCTCAATTCATAACAAATATATTTACCCAACAAAACTAAATTAGTAAAATTATTCATAAAAAAATATGCAGAAGCAAATATAAATCGGTCCCTACATAATTAAATTACAATTTAACAATTCCCCAGTTTACAAATTATATAATGCTTTTCCAATATAATGTAAACTTATGTGTAAAAATATCCTACTTCCTAAACGCATCAAAGAGGGCCTGCTCCTTGCCGGGTACACGCTTATATTCAGATTTGTACTGGGGGGGGGGGGGCTANGGGATATGGGAGGGAGGAGACACAAATTCCATGATGTCACTATCAGCCAGTTAGCGCCAGTTTCCCTCAGTGACGCCTGCGCACAAAGTCAAGAGGGATTTAATACGGGGGGTAGGGAAAACCACGTGATCACCAAGAGCGCTACTTTCTCCAAGTTTTAGCGCCTGCGCAGCATCCGCTACTCGAGGAAAGTCAGACGAACAACGTAACCTTTCGAGGAAAAAGTATAGTTTTTCTTGTTTAACGTGAGCGGAGTATTGAGGTGCTTGGAGGACCCATGAGTGGTGCTGGTTTCCTGGTTAAACGGGGTAAGTGTAACTGCATTTTTATAGGTGGTGGAGGTTATGTGGCGAAATTGTTTGTAGCCACGGTACACAAATATTTCCATCAGTTCACAAGATTAATATATAAGGTTCAATAGCTACGAGGTCACACTATTCTTTGATTTTACAACCTAGTTTTTCGTTTAATTATGACTCATGTGCTATTCATTTTAAAATGTACTTAATTTTTGTATGTTTGTTATAACTTCCAATACAATCTCAATTTATTTTCTAACATAACTTATAATTAATGTATACCAATTTTAACTATTGTGCCTATTTATTATATTTACATCTCATAGTTAAGTTTTTTATATCAATTTAGTACAACTTGTCCAATGAAAAATTTAGTTAAAATGGAGTTTTATATTTTCTCTAAATATTCTTAAACGTTCCCTACTAAACAATACAAATGGTTTTAAAAAATTTAAAGAAATTGTTTAACTATATAAACATAAACAGTGGTTGCTCTTATTAACAAGGAAAGAGTTATAAAAAGATGATACTATTATAATTATCACTTGTTATTGTCGGCATTGAAAATTAACACTTGAACAGAAGACGTGATTCCTGGCTTAACAGTGGAAAAATATGTTTCTGTTGTGAAAAAATTGGTTCATATATATTTATATTCAAATACAAGTCAGCTGCTACAATAATTTGATGCATCTATATGCTATACGTATTGTTCGAACTTGGATAAAGTCGTTATTATCCAGATAGTGTTGAAATTATCATAAATACGTGAATAATGCTGAGAGGTGATTAAAAAATGTTTATCAAAGATTATCCGAATAACATTGACATTATCCACCCGCACTATAATAATGTCTAAATCTTATTGTTGAGGATAGGTTAGTTAGGTTAGGTTAAGCTAGGTTAGATTAAGCTAGGTTAGGATAGTAGAGTTTATACTAAGTGATTCTAGGCTATATTTGTTAAGTTTAGGTTAGTGGAAAAGAAAGAATCAAAATGAGTCATTTCAAATGTTTGTTTAATTTAGGTTAGTGGAAAAGAAAGAATCAAAATGAGTCATTTCAAATGTTTGTTTAGTTTAGGTTAGTGGAAAAGAAAGAATCAAAATAGGCCATTTAGACTGTTAGTGAACTCTATGATTCAATTTCCGAAATCAATATTACGTTCCAAAATATAATCCGTATTTTTAAATGCTTAGTTTTACAAATAGTATTCAACGTTATCCAAATATTGCTGGCTAATGTTAAGATTATTCGGATAAGGTCGAAAAAGGAATAAATTTCTTTCATTTCTGAATTTATACTTTGGACTTGGCTAATATCGACATCTCCTGGCTAGTATCGACAATATCCCGATTTCGCAAAATACCCCCTAACATAAATATATATTATTTGTTTCCATAATATAATTATCGCTCTGTTAACAAGTTTTATCGTACTGCGTGACACGCTGAAGTTGATTGGTGGCGAACTTAGGCATGGCACGGTTGCGGAGTCAGTTGGTATGATCATGGCCCGCTCTGGTGCATAGTGTCTCTCAGACTGGCTAGATTTACCAGCCCACAGCTAAACTCTGCGGTACTACGCAAACACGCATCACGTAGCCCCGGACGTGGTGTCTTGCAAACCAACCCTTAACTTAAATGGAATTGAGCGTGTTTAGGGCAAGCGGGGAAGTTTCTTCATTGGGAAGGCTTTATGCGACCCATTTCTGTCACTCTTGAACTCCTTCAAAAGTGAAGAATGCTGTGAACAACTTTCCGATGACAAGTCAATGACTCTTCAGCCAGAGGAGAAGAGAAGAAGTAGAAAGGCTACAAGACTGCGTGGGGCCACTCGTAGAACTTTAGCTTAACATTATTATTATTATAGTGTATTTATTTCACTTTTGAATATATCCCCGAGAAAATCAATAAAAATTGTTAAACTGAAACTATAAAGGGAAAAGTATTTAGGTGCGCTTCAACAATCCTCATTAGAGGTGTGCGGAGTCCAATTTTTAAATTATAAGAGAACTCGAATCGAATATATGAATTATTCTAGAAGCCAAATCAAAATTCCAATATTTTCTTTTAATTGTTTCATGTTTGAAAAAATATTATGTTCTTGGCATTTAAATTACTTAATGCACTAAAATTAACTGGATTTTTTTTAATTGCACAATTTTTTGTAATAATTAGTGTTAATCCGACGAATAAAGTTAATATGACAAGTTACAATTCAATCTCTTCAGATTTTTTCTTTAAATATTAATTCGTAATGCACAAAACCACTCAGAATGGCTATAATTAAACATACACCTATTTTAGCTGTCAACATCTACAATGGTGAAGCTTCGAAGCCCGAATTTGTTTTGAAGTGAAGTCGAAGCTGATGTTTGTTGAAAAGCCAAGTAGAAGATTCTAAACTTCACACACCCCTAATTACTTAGTATAAATGATTATATTATTTTTTTAATGCGTCTTATTAACCTTTTTAGTTAAATGAATATTATATATTATAATAGATATGAAACTTTAGCTCAGTTGGTAACGTGACTATCTACTGAGCTAAAGATCTCCGGTTCAATTCCCAACGTGTTTGAAAAAAAATACCATTGCTGAAATAAGGGTGATGAATTAACGTTTGGGGACTGGCTGTTGTGTCTGTCCTAGTCTTAAGTCAGATTATAAGACAAATTAAGCTACGACAGACCTATTAAGCCAATAGTGGAAAATATATGTCTTAAATAAAAAAAAAGATCCAGGCTACAGGATGGAAAGAGTAATATATGTAAATATATATGTAATGGGGAAGGTAAAAGAAAAGTAGAATTGACAGGTAATGTTTTCACCTGTACCATAAGGTATAATGAAAATTTTTTAATTGTCTTTACAATAAAAATGAAAGAATAATAAACGGTATACCAAGACTTTAATCCACGTGTTCTCCATTGTGGGTTATTAATTAATATGTTATGAGACGATGCTCACAAGTGTTATCATACTACATGAACCATAAGCTTATATATTGTGATGTTATTTGCCACCCTACCTTGTATATCCCTATGTTTTCTACTTTTTGTGAACAATTTAAAATTTATTTTCGTGTGAAATTAAGCACTTTGAAGTTAGGCCACACGCTGGTTGTCGACCTGACAAATAATACTATTTACATATATTAAATTAAATAAAAGGACGGAAGGAACAATTTAAAACATTGTTTTAAATAATTTAAATAAGTAATTTTGATTTAAGGAAGAACACTTACCTTTTATTAAACATATTAATTATCCTTTTAAGAAGTGTGTTTGACTCTTGTATTCATTTTTAAAGTCGACCATGTTGGTTTTAATGCATGCGCAGTTCTATCAAACAAGTATGTAGCGGACCCCGTGATTTGTAAAAGAAGAAGAAAAGAAGAAAAACAAGCGGGCTGTTCAATTTTTGACAGAAGGAAATAGACATTTAATTTTTTATAAAATATTATTTCACATTCAATTGGTTATATTTCAATATTTATATTAAACCTGCATTTCATTTGATTTTCTCCCTAGTCCATAGCCAACAATTTATATATATACTTGGAAGTAAGAATATAACATTTTTAAATTTAAGATTGGAAGGTTTTTGAATAGTAGGAAAGGGCTTCTTCCTGGTTGTTGGTCCAACATGGAGCCAAATCTGTGGAGCTCCCAATTCAAACTATTTTATAGTGAATCAAAGGTTGTGGATTAAAGTAAAAGTAGCAAAAATGGGAAGCTAAGTGTGTGTGCAAGAACTATACTATTTATTTTCGTTTAAATTGTGGAAGAATTTGAAGTGAAACAAATTTATGAAGATGGTGTTTCAATATGGACTAATTATTCATGGGTGAGGTCAAACCAATTCTTCAACTTCCAATTATTGCAATCATTTATTTTCTCTCTCCTATAAAGATCAGAACTTATTTACTTTCAGAAAGACAGACTAATACAGAGAATTGATTAACATATTAATTTTATGTCTAATTATTAATTTTATTGATAGTATTTTTTTTCTCTTCTTTTGGTTTCAACAATACTGTTTTATACTTTGTTAAATTAGAATTATAACTAACCGGAATTCCATAGTTAGGATATGGATGTGGTAGAAGGGAAACAAAAATAAATCCACAAAAGTGCCAACAATTGTTATTTTATACATTTATTTTTATTTGTAGCCTAAATTACATTTTTAGTTCAACAATCCATTTTTATCTAAATTGTTCATGTTTTTTTTAGTTTTAAGTTTACCCAGTGGTCTTGAGTTTGAGAGTCTTCGTGCCACTGACTGAATTAGCAGAGGTAAATTGTTTTTATTTCTTTTAATTATTATTTTTCCCCTAGATACTAGGGGTGGCGCCCAACAAAAACACAATTATATAGATAAAGATAAATAATAATACACACATTTATCTATCACACTGAAAGAAAAAAGTTATATATATATATTTAAACTATTTCATTACAATATCAACATTTACCGAGCCTTAGATATTAATATTTGCTCTGTCAGAGATAAAAATAATTTTACTTAGTTATATTTAAATACAAATGAACTGGTTAATTACTTTTGTAAATTAGGTAATATCGTTAAAATAGGTTAAGATTAATTAATAATTATTGAATATTTAATATTAGCGAAAGAAAAAAAGCTCATTGCGTAAATTTAAAGATATTTAAATTTATTTTTTTATTTTGGTTAATATTCCATAAAACCAAAAAATCTAAATTTATGCAATTGTTAGTTTTCTGGTGTGACATTGAATAATTATGCTATGTATGATTTGGGAAAATACTTAGTTTTACTTATTTCTTAGAAAATTTGTTTTTAACAAGCTTACCGAAAATTTTTTTAGTTTATATTTTTTAACTTAAGTATACACGGCCAATACTTTCATACTAGGTATAGATATATTATTTATAATTTATTTTGATTTCATAGTTGGTATTGTTCATTAACTATTTTAATCTTTTCATTATAAAAATAGTTTTTTTAAATAACAATAATGAAATGCAATATTATTTATAAAAATGTTAACAGCCTGGAAAGATTATAATAGATTAATTAGGATCTTATAATAAATAATATATAATCATCCATTTTAAGATAATGATATAATTATACTAAGTTTTGTTGAGATAGCCTAATATATTTATACGTAGAGATTGGTTGAATATAATTTAAAATCTAAATAGTTATTTTGATGTTTAAAAAATATTTATAGCCAAATGATTTTATAAATCAAATACAATCTTGTATTTATTTATATTTTTTTATTTATAGCTCTAATAGCTATAGATCATCTATTCTATTTCGCAACTTTAAGACATCCTTGACTTAATACTATGTAGTACAGGAGACAAAATATATATACTATTATATTAATTTGAATATATCATTATATAAGAAAACCCTTCTGATATAAATCACCTGATAAAAAGTATTCAGAAAATTTTTTTGCCAAGAAAAGTATCTGGTTTGAGTAAAATGTTTGTATCAAAATTATTTTAAATAAATTGATAGAATTTTACAATTAACTAGGTAAAAACAAAGAAGCCCCTGAAATAATTAACTATATAAAAACTGATAAGCCCCTTTAAATAAAACTAATTTTTATATTTGATTTCGTACAAACTTTTATTAGTTATTTAAACAGTTTCAAATGTTTGAAAGTTTCTAAAATTAGTTCATTAGCGTAATGTTAGGAGTGGTTTATTAAATAAGTAAATGTTTACAAAAGAAAGAAAAAAGGGCGAACAGTTATAACTAACTAATGATTCAATGTTTGTTTAGATTTCTTTCTGAGAGCTAGAAGCTCAAATAAATCATTAGTAAAGTAAACGTAATTAGCCAAAATGAAAAGTTCACCCCTTCATTCATTATTTACGACAGTACGAAAAGGAATACATGTCTTTCTAATGATGTTCTATTTTTTTAAATGAAATATCATCTTCAGTGATGTATTGGTAGATGTAACGCCAGAATGATACCGGTTTTGAATCCAAGTAGTATGAAACACGGATGTGCTAAAGCATTTGTTAATTATTTTTATTATGTAATTAATAAGAGTATATAAGATCGTATTCCATAAAAATATTCAATAAACAGAGATCATTTTTAATAAGTTTCCTAAAATTAAATTAGAACACTTTTTTTTATATTTTTAAGAAAATATTATAATTTGTTTTGTCACTATCTCGCGTTTCACTACTCGTTTGGTCGATACGCATTTGTACTAATTAAGATAATATCTATGAGACGAGAAAGTTTGAAAATATAAGAAAAGTACCCCTATTTGTTTGAATGCATATTGTAAAATAATTTAGGAATAGTCAGCTTCAGTAGATATAACCATAATCCACAGCCCAGTCTATTTAGATAGTGACAATTTAGTACTTCGTAATGTGTACTTATTAAATTTAAGGAAGATGAAAACCTTCTACGAAATAATAAAACTGAGTAGAGAGTTATTATAAAAACTAGTATTAATGGAAGTTTAATGAAAGTAAGTATAAAACTCACCAAAAAAACTTGAAGTAAGCTGTGTTACTGAACCAAGAAAATCTTTTAAATTCTTATTTAACCAACTCTATATTTAAGAGAGAGATAAACTTAATTTACTTATGTGGCAATGGAGTTTTATTGGTTTGAGATAGAGGGTGAGGGGAAAAACCTGTTTTTTAGGAAATTTTCTATATCTCTCTTTTCCACCCCCGCTAACCCCCTTTCCTCAGCTAATGTTTGAAGATTTGTATACTCTAAAATTATTCCTAGTGGTCCTCAAGTGGACAGCTTTTGAAAATTCAACTTTTTAAATTATATTTTTAGTAGATCTTCTGATTTCATTTTTAAATTTAAATTATCCTATAGTCTATTTAGAGTATAGTCCTCTTTTTGTAAATTTTTTAAAAGTGGGTGTCTTTAAGAGCTATTTTAAGTAGAGTAGAGTTTCAATAATCTGACCTTCAGTTATCCGACATTCCGTTTAATCCAACATCCTCATTATGCGCAATCTACATTGTTCTGCAGTAAGCGCATGTATACATATATAGTAGTATAAAAAAGTTGAATTTATTTACAGGTCTCCCCACGGTAATTTTAAATCCAATGATTTGCTAACCTAAAATAAAAGTTCTGTATTCTATTGCCTCACAGTACTGTATTTGTACTGTAGAAAAATAAATTACTAACAAACTTTATTTCTTACCTATTCTTCACATCTAGTTACAGAGATTTGGATCTGTTTCTCTACCCTTCCCCCTCCTCCTTCACCTGTTTCCATATTATCCGTAAATTCCGGTAATCCGACATCAGGTCAGATTATTGAGAATCTACTATAATGATAACCCTAATTTTATTATAAACTAGATTCTATAGCTCAAAGTGGTCATCATCCAGCAATTTTTTGAAATTTAGATGCTCAAAAAAGCTATCTAAACTGCTCCTTGCCTGATTTCTTACTATAAAATTAGGTGACTCTAAAATGTATTTTAAGTGGTCTTCCAGAATCTATTTGGAATTAGTATTGCCCAGAATCTTTTGAAAATTAAATGCCTTTAGAAGCTATTTGAATTGGTCTTTCACCGACCCTTTTTTGAAAATGAGATATTCTTAGATGGTAAACTACTACAGTTTACCATCTAAGAATATCTCATTTTCAAAAAAGGGTAGGATAGGATAGGATTGGAGAGTAAAACGATGATAAATAGTTTTGCAAACTTACTTCCTAAAACACTCTTTTGCCATATATATTAAAAACGTCGGAAATTTTTAGAGATATATATATATATATGGGGTTTGCATCCCATAGCTCTAGCCTAACTGTGCCAGTGATATGTTTCTATCTTGTAGGTTACGCCAGATTTTAACGGTTGAACCATCCGAGATATGATTTCAGGGTAAGCTAAGTGTAAGCATCAACCCCGTCAAGGCTCTTATTGTGGAAGGCAATTAATGGACCTTTATTCTAAGATTGATTAAATACTTAGTATTTTTAATACAATCCATGCATGATCAAAATAATATAACAAAAATGTTTATACTTAGATTTAAAAATAGTAAAAGATTTTAATCAAACCACAAAAAGAAAGAATGTTTGTTAATTAATTACCAGATTTTGATTTTTACCACGCTGTATAAAGATATGGAGAAAATAAAATTTGAACTGTGTTTAAAAACCACCTCGTGTCCAAATTAGACATCTAATTCAATAATTATGAATGTTATACATTATTTTATCATTGTCAAAATGTATATAAGTATTACCATTAGAATTTAATATCTGATATTTTTTTATTTAAGGCAATCACAAACAAGCCTAGTATTACCATATTTTTGTAAGACAGTTTTTTTTTCGTATGAGAAGAATTTAATCTGTAAAATTAGGTCATTTAAGTTTTCTAATAAATTAATTATAGATTTATGTCTTCATTAGTTAAAACTAACAAATTTATGGTACAAGTTCTAAGTTTTTATATACAGGTCTTGAATTTACTTGTGAAATATTGTAATAAAAATAATAGACTTACTTAATATAATAAGATAATATGAGTTTTAAAAAGAAAAAAAAATGTATATCTTCATTATCCATATAATTTGTGTTTTTGTTGGGCGCCACCCCTGGTATCTAAGGGGAAAAATAATAATCAAAAGGATCAATACATTTACCTCGGCTATAAACTCAGTGGCACAACGACTCTCAACCTCGAGACCACTGGGTGAACTTAAAACTAAAAAAGAACATGAACAATTTAGATTTAAAAAAAAAATGGATTGTTGAAAAAAAATGTGATTAGGGCTACAAATAAAAATAAATGTTTAAAAAAAAACAATTGTTGGCACTTTATGAATTTATTGTGGTTTCCTTTTTGTCCACATCCAAATCCTACCTATGGAATTCCGGTTAGTTATAATTCTAATTTAATAACGTTTAGCACAGTATTGTTGAGACCAAAAGAAGAAAAAAAATATATATACAATCAAAAAAATCAATAATTAGACATAACATATAATGTTAATTATTTTGTTGTATTAGTCTGTCCTTCTGGAAATAAGAGTTCTGGTTTATTAAGAAAAGAGAAAAGAAATGATTACAATAATCATTAGTTGAATAGTTGGTTTGACCTCACCCATACTGAAAACACCATCTTCATAAATTTTGTTTCATTTGAAATTCTTCCACAATTTAAATAAACACAAACATTGCAGCTCTTACACACTCTCTTAGCTTCCTTTATTTACTAATTTCACTTTAATCTTTCACCTTTTAACCACTATAAAAATAATTTAAATTGGGAGCCCACATTCATTTGGCTCCATCTTGGACCACCAAACCAGGAAGAACTCACTACTCTTCAAAAACATTCCAATCTTTTCAAATTTAAAAATGTTCTATTCCAAGTCCAAAGAGAAAACAAACTATATATAAATAAAAACGAAAATGAATTGTTGGCTATAGACTAGTGAGAGAATAAAAATGAAATGTAGGTTTAATATAAGTATTTAAATATAGCCTTGATTGAATATGAATAATGTTTTTAATAAAGAATTAAATGTCTATTTCCTTCTGTCAGAAATTAAAAATCGCGCTCGTTTTTTTTTTCCCTTCCAAATCACGAGGTTCACTCCTCACTCGTTTGATAGCGCTGCCTATGCGTTAAAACAAAGATGGCCAACCTTCAAAATAAATACAGTCAATCACACTTCTTAAAAAGATAATTAATATGCTTAATAAAAGGTAAGTGTTCTTCCTTAAATCAAAATTCCTTATTTAAATTATTTAAAACAATGTTTTACGTTGTTCCCTCCGTCATTTACTTAATTTAATATATGTAAACATTGTCATTAGTCAGGCTGGCAACATGCCGGCGAGCTTCGAATATTTCACGGAAATTTAAATTATAATTGTTCACAAAAGTAGAAATAAATAGGGAAATACAAGGTAGGGTGGCAAATAACATCATAATATTGTGGGGGAGGGGGTTGGATAAGAGAGTCCTAGCCCCTCAGAATAAAAACAAGTGGGTTCAAGCCCCTCTGCCCCCTCTGTTCCGGAGCCACTGTCTAAGATATACCTTGGTAGTAGCTTCCTATTTATATTGGTTCATTCCACAAGTAAGGAAAGGTTATAATTAACATTACATACTTATTCCCAAATATGTGATTTATTCCTCCAATTATATATATTCGGTATCTTAGATGTTTCCAAATCTACTTTATGTGTGTACAATATTTTTTGGCACCTGTTTGTCGACTAAATAATGCTTATTTGTTTATTAGAGGAAACTGACGCAATAAAACTGTCATTAGCGATCGAGAAACTTGTGTAGCTATGATGTATGCATACATAGAATGGTTGTGTTTATGGGCTTTGGTAGTGGATAAACTATGAATAATTAATGTGAGCTCTGCTGAGGATAAAACAGAACTATGTCTGGATCTAAAAAGACAAAATCGAAAATATTCAACAGTAAACTTTATTTATATTTAAGACTACCTTGGCGATATAAAAGGTTAATAAAATTTTAGAATTAAATTTATATTTGTAAAAAAAAAATTCAATGAATATATTATGTTAAATTAACTGAATTTGATAGATATATATATATAGTATATAGTATATATTAGTAAAATGTAATATTATTATATGTAACGACGAAAATACTTTGTCATAATGACAGGTAATTTATATTAATAATTGGATATTCTTAACTGGGGCTCATGTTTGAATCTCCCTTATTAGGTACATCCTGTGTTTAAGACTAGAAATTGAATATGCGTGGCTACTCCGTTGATAAGCTATTAATCCACTCTCAAACAATTAATCTAACACATTTGCCAATAGTAAGAATATTAAATGCATTGAAATTAACTTGTAGTAGACTCTAAATTAAAGTACATATGTAAATGGTATTAATATAATGAAAAATGGCACTTGTACTTGTGAATTCTGTTGGTCCCGTTGCCATGGTTCCCCTCTACAGCTTTGAACTCTGTGGGTTCATCTTTTTGTCAGTGTTATTAATTAGGGCGATATCTGTTATAAAATATGAATGAGATGGACCACTGATCTAGAGCTATAAGAAACACTACTATAGTTGTTCAACAATTAAAAACATGATAAATCACCAAATTTAGTATGAATCGCTACTGTTGTGTCTAAGAGCTCTAATCATCCAATGATAGTACACGTCCATAATAATTATTATTACTGAAATACAATTTTAGGTTATGAATCATAATTCTCACTATGTTAACACTAATAGAGTATAGCTCGAACGGGTGGTAAGATGCGATGCTAAAATAAAACATCACATATACCGGCTACGGTGGCCAAATTGTCTAGGACGCTACTCTCACAATAAACAGGACTGCTGAAAATGAGGAGCTGAAGTTCTAAGCCCAGTCTGGTATAATGATGGGGCTTTCTCAGGCCAAAATAAGTACATTTCCTCTAAATTAAACCTTTATAATCAATAATAAATTAGCGTTATTTAAAGATAAGTATAAACTGAATGGGATTTGAAACAATGTACTAAAAATTAAGGCTCATTAAATAATCTTGGCACACTAAATCAGACGTAACAGAATGGATTGCATTGTCCGGTACTCATTTTATTAAAATTGATAATAAAACTGTTGTTCAAAATAAGCAAATTCACGAAATCATTTCTAGACAACTACAATGTAGTAATATATTTAAAATTTCTTGTTAAAATGTATAATTTTAAAATATATTTTCTATTTTTTTTACAACTCTATTAAACTAAAATTGATAAAATTGTTCAATTTGTTTGACAATAATGGTTGGTAGCCACTTACTCCCCGGTAGACATCCAGAGATAATCGATGTCCAATACACGCACCCTAGTTGTGTTAGCCTTCAACACACTTATTACTATGTTTGGTTCCAATGAAGGGACTCATCGCGTGGATACAGGCTAAAGTGTAATTCAACTCAACTTATAATTGATTTAGCTTACTTAGTGAGAATTTAAATGTAGGTCTAGCAATCAATAATTAGTGGTATAAATTTGTGCTTTTTGTAGTGTTGCTAAATGGGTGAACCAACATTAACTAGTATTTGTGATATTTTTAGTAAAAAGCACCCATATTTTCCCCAAAAAATGTTTAAATCAAATAAACATCCTTCTACAAGTTTATATGTTTAAATTTCTCGAGCAGTATTATTTGAATGATAAATATTAGAGTATTTATATTTAAATCTATAAAGAATGAAAACAATTACACTAACATTAAATTCAATTTAAATATGGCAATTAAATATAATTTTACAGCAAATGCATTTTTAAAACGAATAATATCATTACACACATTTGGAAGTAAATTTAATTTGCATTGATGTTTTAGTAATTTAAAGCATAAACATGCATTTAACCGGACTATCTTTGAAGTGTAAAGCACCTTTGGCACGTTGAGTAACAGATAAATAATGGTACTATGGAAACCAACTGACGTATATGATGCGATCAAACCATTATATTATATTTCTTTTGTATTCGGGTTAGCTCCTTTTACTATAGAAAAAGAAAGTATTACCGATCAAGGAACGCAAAAGTCAATCACCAAAATAAGACTTTCTAGGTGTGGTTTTGCCCACACGCTTTTGATATTTTCTTTGTCTGTGTTTTGGACAGTGTTTTCTTTATATAACATAATCATAAACAAAAAAGACAGTGACAAATTCACATACACCATAACTCAAGCCATGACGAAGTGTCTGGCAGCCGCTTCTACTCTTTCATCTCTAGTGCTGTGTATAACCGTCAATAGAAATAAATTTAAACAAATAATTGGATTATTAAGTGAGATTGATAATTATCTTCTAAGCAAACACCAAAGTATTCATAAATGGACTTGTATAATATTGACTGTAGAAATACTATTATTTTTTCTTCTAATTGGGGCTAGACAAGGCTATGAGCTTTCTGGTGAGTTTGGTAGTGGATTAAACAAGGTAGCTAATATTTTGAAAGTGTTAGTGCAGGCTATAAGTACGTGCATGATCATTCAGTTTGCCAGTTTGGTTTTCATTCTAAGATCTAGAGTTCGTGTTCTAAACAATCGCATGTTATCAATAAGAAGACAGCAGTCCGATGTGAACGTTGGAGACAATCCAAGATTGAGATCCAACCTCACTAGATCCTTAGCAGTCAACCGCGGTGTCACGCCAGTGGCTGAAGAACCAGGATATTCAAGACCACCGGATGAAGCTCTTCTTTCTCCACAAGTAAATTTCCTGTCCGAGTTCGAGTCAACGCCATCTTTTATAGTGGCAGCACAGCCACTTCAGTACCAGTCCACCGAGGCGATGGCGGTGCACGCTCTTCGTCAGACTCATCTCACACTTTGCGATATTCACAATGTCCTCAACTCGAGCTACGGCTTACAGATCCTCTGCGTGCTGACGTATACTTTCACATCTGTCGTGAAGTATTTTCACATTGCTATGCTGACAATGAATGATCCTCTGAACACCAAGAAGGGTATGGTCGATGTCCACGGAGTGCTCCCGCTACTTTGCTACGTTTCTGTCCACATCAGTGGCCTCATGATCATCTGCGCCTCCTGCTACCTCACCAGTTGTGAGTCTCAGAAAACCAGCCACATCGTCCATAAGTTATTGCTAGCTCAGCCTATGGGTGTGGACACTCTTGGGGAGTTGAAGCTTTTCTCCCAACAACTGATGAACAATAGGATAGTATTCACCGCAAATGGCTTCTTCATACTAGACTTCACTTTCTTGTATTCTTTTGTAGGAGCTGCTACAACGTATATAGTAATACTTCTTCAGTTTCAGTAACTTCGTGTGTTTTTATAACATTAAATATTATATACATATCATTAAACAATAATTATATATATATATATTCAATGCAAAACTATAATTTTCTTAAAAATAACGCTTTAGAAACATAAAATATTCACACAATTATTTGGGTGTGTTGATCTATAGTTTTTCAATACCTTGATACAAAACTGTATAGTTAAATCATTTAAAAATTTTGGGGGCTAGATTTTTCCTAGCTATACTAAAATTAACAACTTTAATAATATTTGAGTTGAAAAATTGTACTTGTAGAGTGTTATTATTTTGACATAAGTTAAATAAATGCAATTTTGTAGCTTTATTGAGTACAAAAATAATGTATAGCATAATTAATAATTATTATTAATATTTTAAATTTATTAAAAAAGAATCTAAAATAATTTTGAAGTATTTAATTACAAATAATATTGTAAAATAGCTAATTTTAAGCACACTAATATATCATTTTAGAAAACATTTTAAATAATAATAAAAAGTATGGCGCAGTTATGATTACTAGTATTTGAAAAATTAATATATATTAGTATATGTATTAATTTTTCAAATAATTTTATGATAGGCTCTGGTGTATTGCAACGAGTCTAGTGTAGGACAATTTTAACCAATGCTATTTAAAAATTGTATCTAATTTTTCAAGTACAAATTTCAACTTTTAAATACCTAAACTTAGTAAGATTAAATCTAAATTATTTATATGGTAGGGTGGGGCGATTTAGATCAAGGGGCTATGTGAATCAAAATTAGGTTTCAAGCTACTGCGCAGTTATTCAACACATATTTTATTTATGTTTAGTTCTTCTATTTTACTGAAAGATCTACTGGATGTAAATTGTATGAAAAGATCATAATTTTTAAACGTTTAAATAGCTGAAAAAACTGTTATACACGATCAATAGAAGTAAGATTGACATACTTTTCCTAATGATGTAAATAATTGTCTTCGCATTTCAAGGTTTTACCCTCTTATAGTTGTTGATTTCAAAGAATTTATTTTATCTATAGCTTAGTCTTCTGGGCTAAGGACCAAGAAGCTTGAGCGTATTCTATTGGAAAACAATAAAGTTATTTTATATTTAATAATAGTTTGCTTCCGGGGCTATTTGAATCACTTTTTAAGGGGATATTTGGATCATTATTTTCTTGAGTTTTTATTTATTTTTAGAATATAATATTAATTATTTATCGCTTTTTGACACTTCGTAGAGTGAGCTAAATAGGCTGTCAAATTATAGTCGTTGTTGGATTTGAAAATAAAAACTTTTGAATTCAATCTTAAAAACAAACTAAACATATTAACTACTACAAATTATTTCTAACTGGTACTCAAAGCTTGAAGAATAGCGCTGGTTTATTATTTGTCTCGTTTAGAATACTTAGATGTGCTATAGTTGTAAGTTGTAGATTGGACAGCCCTGTTAAACACTGTCCTAACTGGCTAACCCTATAGCGGTAATCTTGAAGGGAGGGGAAGGGGGGTGAAAATGGTGTCAGTATTTTGCCGGACGATCTCAGACAGTTAAGTGAAAGTTTAGTTGGAATTGTGTGTCTCGGTTTGGTTTAGTGATACTGTGTTTAAATTTATAAACAGTTAATTGTTATTTAGTAATACTGTACCGTCTCGGGGTTTAGGTGGTACGTAAGAATCATATATCAATATAAGAAATAGCAAGAAGAGGGTAGCTATGAAAAATGTAAATTTAATTAATCATAAGGCTGAACAAGGTACACAATGCATCTTAGGAACACCATATTAATTAACAAGGTCTATAAACTCGACTGCGTCAAGTTACCTATTAGATTGCTGGGCAGAGACAAAAGTAAACATGGCGTTAAGCGCCCATTTGCTGTACGATAACAGATTAGAAAAGCTAGTAACAATCCATCTGCTTAATACATAATATGGAACATTCTGCAGACAATTGTACCGGGCAAGTTCAAAGTCTGTCTTCTCGACTAGTACCCTTTCTTAGGTTGGCACACGACCCATTGGTCTAAGCCAGTAGGGCAACAATGATACAATTGTTGGGCACCCCAAAAAAGAGGGACAGCAACGGAAATTAAAGACAAAAAATTAGATATCACGAGCCGTGCCAGAAGGGCTGAATCGGCCCACAAGATGAATACCCAAGCGGTGTACAACATAAATTAAATATGCCTTACTAGGCACCACCCCAAGGCCCTGAACAATCGGAACTATCTCTTTTCCGGCTAGCAACCTCGATGACTGCAAAATATTAATACAGGTTAAGATGTGGGACTCACTCCCATTGAAACTGCTGGTCCAAGGACTAAGCAGGAAACTCGCGTGAAGCACGAGAGGATATCATTAGTTATAAAAAAAGTACAACATACATTGAGTTATATAATAGGCTAATCCTCTAAACTAATATTCCCTAAAGACTACGATGTGAGTCCAGCCATGGTACGGGCTATTCCCGATTCCTTTATTGATCTATTGAGGTCCAGGCTACTTTCTACGGTCCGGTTGGTCCCTCGGCGAGAACATCTTGATCACCGCTAAATGTAGGTTAGGTTTGTTAAGAGACGACTTTCTATGAGACGTTGAATAATAGCAATCATATTGTTGCCAAGTGAAGCATGGAGCTTTATAGTGTTCGAACGCACTGCATGCTGGGACGGACGAGAAGAGGGGGTGATCGACTATCTACGAGGTTCTGGAAGGTTGACTCCACTTAGAGAGCAGGTTGAGTAACATCTTCAGTTGATCAAGAAACTCGGACCGGTCAAGTGAGATATAATTGTATGGTACGGTCCCCCCACCATTCTGACAGCATCGCTTCTGATGGGGCCGGAGTCGTTCCATGAAGTATCCAAGACGTTGGGATGTAACACAGACATCTATGTATTACAAAACTTGTATGTAGATCAGGGAAGAATATATTTTTTTTTTACCCATGATTAATCGCTTCAAATTTTAGGGTCGAGAAAGGGCTGAGCTGGTTTAGCCTCTTACAATACTTAATCTTCGTGAGGGTAAGTCCTAGTATACTAAAATCTTAGCCATTTATACAATATTTAAATACAATATAACTTAAACTTTTAAAATTATCTACGTTATTTTAGTGTTTTGATTTAATTTTAAAATATGATTTTAGATGGTTCAAGAATACAAAAAATATATATACCAACAATGGTCCAAAGAGAGAATGGCCCAAACCTTAAATAGTACACTTAAAGAAAACTGGAGTATCAGAGCAGCTGCATCACATTTAAAGGTAACGTTCAGTATACTGCAAAGAAGACTCCGGGTAGCTAGACTACTTAAAACCGCTGATGGGCACCACCAAGATAACCCAATTGCAATACAAAAGTCAATAGGCCATCCTACAGTCCTATCCTTCGAGCGGGAGAGAGCCCTAGTAGAAATATTAAAAGTTCTTTGTAATCGTGGTTTTGTTCATACATCGGAAATTGTGCGTAAAGCTGCGTTCAAGTTTGATAAGTCTCTTAACATCAAGACCTCTTAGAATGATTATGCCAAAATTGCAGGCAAGGTTTGGTTTATTTCTCTCAGGAAACGACATCAAGATATCTCCTTAAGAATGCCAGAAGGTTTTTTAAAATCTCGCGCTGAGGGAATGAATAGAAATGCTGTAGAAGAATTTTACAAATTACTAAATTATTTCACAGTTGATCTTAGAATCCATGGTCAACCACAATCAATTTAAAATATGGATTAAACTGGTTTTCCGATCACCAACAAACCATCTAAAATAGTAGCAGAAAAGGGGAAGAGAGAGGTAGTTTCATTAACAAGCTTAGAGTGAGGTGAAAACGTGACCGTTGTAGCATGCTGCAGAGCTAGTGGGGTTTTTATACCCCCATTAGTGATTTTCAAGGGGAAAAGGATGAAAGAGGAATTTAACATCGGAATGCCATCGGGATCATTAGTACTAATGTCAGAGAATTGGTATATGAATGAAGAATTGTTCCTAAAATGGCTGCAACATTTTTCAAAAACACCGATCTTCTGGGAAATGTAAGCTTATTTTAGATGGCCACTCATCACACCACTCTTTTCAGTGTCTATAGTTCTGTTTGCATAAGGAAATAGAGCTATTGTGCCTTCCACCTAACACCACGCACGTTCTGCAGCCTCTTATAGGTCATTTTTTAAACCCTTAAAAGCTTTTTATCATCAAGAAACTAATTCATTCATTCACAACAACCTAAAAATCTCAATCACCAAATTAACCTTTGGCAGACTGCTAAATGCGGCTTGGATCAAAGGAGCAACTGTTGGGAATGAAGTCAAAGGTATTGAATGTACAGGGATATTCCCTTACAATTTCGATAAAGTGCCTGAAGAAAAGTTTCTCCTTTCCCACAACTTTATTGTAGATAGGCCTTAAGGGGAACCGGAAACTCCATTTGAGACTGCATGACCATCAACCAGACAAAAAACGTCTACCATTACTTCTTTTCAAGTCTTACCAACTCCGGTAAAAGCTTCACACACATACACACAAAAGAGGAAAAAACAAAGAGCCTGTCGTCTAACATCACAAGAAAATGTTGATAAAGTAAGATCGAAAAGAGCTTTACTGTTCGAAGAAGAAACTAATACTGGTATGACCTTGAAATACCAAGTCTCTAAGAAGCCTAAAAAACGTATTTTATCCGAGTTCTCCCCACCCAGCAACTCAGGGATGAAGACTATAATATCGATAATACCTTTGACGATGGAGAAGAAGAAAATGCACCATGTGGTTTTTGTAAAGCTACTTATCTTGACAAAAATCCAAGTGGAAAAGGAGACTGGATTAGGTGTTAAACCTGCAAATTGTGGTTTCATGAATTATGTGTCGGCTATTTTGAAAATAAACAGTCTAAGTGTGGAAATCGTAACACATTTTGTTTGCATCTAGTAGTATAAACCTTCAATAAAATTAATTAAACTAGCTATACTCATGGTAGAATATAAAAATAAATATGTGATTCAAATAACTCCATTCCTGATCCAAATAGCTCCACCTTTTAGTAAAATATTGTTTACACTTGATAATGTTCTTTATTATTTATGTCCTATTTAGATTTTTTTTTTTTCAAAAAAAACTGTTACTAGGTATGGTTCAAAAGATATGAATAAAGATATAAATAAATGTTTAAAAAGTTTCGCAAGCATATGAAAACTTAAAATTAAATTTGAAATGACCCATATAACCCCACCCTACCATATATTTTCTAGACTTGATTAATATTTACTTTAAAAATTAAAGTGTATGGGACAGTACAATATCCACTATGATGGTGATAACATTTAAATATTTTAATATGATATAATAAGTTATAGGTTATATTCCTATCGAGCAAATCTATTTATTGTATTCTGTATTCTTACTATTATCATTTGAGAACAAACTCTAACTTTATTATTTGTTATTTACAAATTCCCTAGTTACTTTAAATTATTTATATAAAGTTTCCCTAGAGCTAGCTAAATGAGAGTTGAAGAGTAGAGAGCTTATTATGTAAAACTTGGCTTTTAAACTAGCTCTCCTTCATCTTCTAACAGCCTAAAAGCTTGTTAAACCCTAAGCCAGAGCCTATAGTATTAGCATAAAATGAGATATGGCAATAATTAATTATTAAATCAATACAAATTAAGTTAGTTCTAGATCATATTTTCACACATGGTATACCTAATGGAAAGTATTCTAGGAAAATATTGCTATTTTAATAAGGTATGCTGTAAAATAAAGTGTATATATTCTTAATAGAAGGTACATTTGGAAGTAGCTGTCAAGTTCCCTAGTGGTGAGTTAGTCCTGTTATTATCTTATTCCTATAATCAGAATTGACTTTTTCTATGACCGCATTTCTCTACCCTTTTAAAATATACGTGTATACACTAACATAGCTAATGTGTTACAGTTTAAAAAGATGGAGTTAAGTGGAATTTTACCCACATTTTATTGAAAGAAGGGTGCAAACCTAATTTAAAAAAATACAACCTCAATACGTCCTACAGGATTTGAACCCTGATAAATATGTAATTTGCAGTTCCGTCTATTGCGGAAGTAACGCCCTGGACCATTATTAAATTATATTATTTGTATATTTTTTCAAAACAAAATTTACAAGGAATAGTAACGATACGATTTGAAAGGTACAGTCATAATTAAATATAAGGACGATTAGAAATACTTAGGGATGAACACAGTTTGAGAACCATATTCAAATATCAAGACGGAAGTCAACCTAGTCCTCCTCGTCAACACCTTACACACTCAATGCTCGTATAATATGTTAATGGACAATACTACAACTGAGCCAATATAGGACTAACTCACTATAAACTATGATTTACTTTTTTACGTAAAAAGGAATTATGCTTTTATATTCTCAACTCATCAAATTAAATATACTCGGTAGTTAAAAAACATTTCTAATAATATAGATTGTTAACAAAGGATATCTTAACTGTTATTTAAGTTAATGGTCAACTATAAATCTATGAACAATGATTTTGATAAAAAATGTATTAGTATCTATCATATTAAAAATATAAAAAGTAATCTGTTATAAATATGTTACATTTATTGGGGCGGGGGGAGGGGGGTGAATATACATTGAGCTAAACAAAATATCTTGAACTAAACTAGAAATTTTGTATCACATTTTATTTTTATATAAGCACATTATATATGATAATATGCCCGTGTGTGCTGTCCACAAACCGACACTGTACAAGCAGTTGCTCAGGCCGATCCTCAACTATCCGTGCCTATCCTGGGTCCACCTGGCGGACAAGTATATGATGAGGATGCCGGCAATCCACGACCGGTGCTTGAGGATCATTGTGGACGCCCCATGGTACATTCGCAATATGACTCTACATCGTGATTTAGAGTTGTCAACCATCAAGGACCACTTCCAGAAAATGGCGCAGTCTTTCTACGACAGGTTTCTCAGTGCCACCAATCCTCTTATCCGGGGACTTGGGAGCTACGTCATCGACCCTGGTGGGTGCCACCGACGTCCCAAAGACCTGCTTGGATAAGCGCGATGTGTAAGCCAGTGGTCAGCGGGAGGCTCTCAACACCT
>CABEEJ010005628.1:0-25115 GCA_901482245.1 Timema douglasi | reverse complement strand
AACCCTTATTCAGTTTAGCACTTTTATGTTTCCCTCCACTTACGTTAACCTGTCTTTTTGTGTTCTAGAACTTTCGCGAAATGCGGCGTTCCGTTAGTAAATTTCGCCATTAACATGGTGAGACAACTTGGTCAGTACGTGTTATGATTGGCTCTTGTGCTCATCTTCAGGGAAAGTTAGAGCAAGCCAATATGCGACTTCGACTACCTAAAATACTTTTATGTTCATAGCATCACCCATTTCCTAGAAGCCATGGACCTTTTTATTAATTATCTAACTGAAATGAGTGATCAAATCGTCAATGAAGACTTGTATTCATTTATATTACCAAATTGACCCAAGTCGCGTTTAGATTCTTTTATTCGCATGGGTCGTTAATACTCACCCGACCTTTACAGATTTGGCTACACCAATAATGTAGAAATGAAGTAGGAAGAATAAGATGAATTGTACTAGCATTTGCATGGTGAGAGAGAGTGGGAAGTTACTCAAAGCACCTGGATGGTATTAAAGAAATGAGCTCCGTGCTACCAGTCAGTAATCCTGGGCGATCTTGAAGTTTACTCCGCTTGATTAACAAGGGGAGCAGGTAATAAACGAAATGCGACGGTTAGATCCAACCAACACAAATGAGCACTCGAATTATGTCATTTGCATCGTTTAGTTTTATATGATATACATTAGAAGCTCAAACTTTAAACTTTGGATTGATTTACTAATGGGCCGTTCCTAAATGTTTTTACACTCTCACTACAAATAAATATGTTTATGTGTTCTCCCTAACGTAAGTTTACAGCTAGCCTGAACGGCAGTTTAGACGTGATTCACAAAAAACTAAAACGAACATAAGTTGGAGAGTACGTTTCTAAAAGTTTTGTACATTTTATTACATTTGGATGTAGCTAATATGTATAAGTTATAATTCATAATTAAAGATAAATTTTCATTCACTCCCAATGAAGTGAGAAGGAAAATGTCTCATTTTATATCAACTAAAATAATAATGAAGAAATTCAATCTATTTCTTGTTTGTTTATAATTATACTGATAACTTATTACTATTTTCAGTGCCATATCTTTAAAATACCATCAATTCTGTATTTTTAAATCAAATCAGCTTTTGAAAAGTATTCTTTTATAATATCTTGTTTTAAATTTTCATTTCGAAATGAGTAAAAATGTGTTTTGTTTGGAAAAAATACACTTTTTTCGTGTGTTTCATTATATTTAATTACTCTCGATTGACTAAATTAAAAGCTATTCATCATCGCAAAACACGTAACAGATATTAAAAACAGGATCTACATTTTAAGAACTCCTAACCGAATTAAATTGTTTGAGATAATTTTAATGAAAGAAACAAATATTTCAGTTTCGGGAGAGAAAACCGCACGTAGGAAAAACTTCCTCTAAATATCTTTCCCCCTATCTCCCCCACTCTAAGCCGATTATATATTCTATACACAGGCTTCCTTCATTTTCACAACCACTAATCGTATTACGTTTTTGCTGTGGATAAACAGATTTTTTTTAGCGAAACATTGTAATATTTTCTAAATACTATACACTCCTTATTTCACATTTATCTTTAAAAATAACACTTTCAATATTCTCCCAAGCCAATATTCAATATAATTGAGTGAAATATTGTAGATACATTGGAGTTCATGGTACATTACTCTATTAAAATTAATTGCTATTTAATATATTATATGAGGTCGTAAACCTAAGATGGAGCTATTTATTGTCGTGTATTTTATAGGTACTTTATAAATAACATTATATTTTATTATGATTATATTCTGTTGGTGTAAGCATGTACAGAGGTGGATGCAGATAGTTTTGGTAGGGGGGTTATAATTGTAAATAATATAGTTACTTACAATGTTAGATTTCTGTTTAAAATACTTTAATAATTTCTCAATTTCTCATTCATTGTTTATCACATGCATGTTTTAAACCACGGTCATCCTCCCCAGTTTTTAAAACAAATAGTTTTTATAAGCTATTTTATTTAGAGTGGCTCTCCAAAAATTTTATGAAAAATGGTTCTACCTAGGAACTATTAGTGGTCTTTGCCTTGATTTTTTTTTAAGTTAGATTCTCTTATAAATTATAAGCCACCATTTAAAATGTTCCTCACCTAGTCATTTTTGAAATTTAGATGCCCCTCGGAGCTATTTAGAGTGAACCTCACCTTATTTTTTTAGGGTGTTTAGATACTTCTAGAAGATAATCTTTGAACTGATCTTTCACCGACAAAATTTTGAAAATTGAATTATTTAAGAAATTCTTCAAAATTACATGGATCTATAAGATATTTGGAGTTGTCCTGCCCTGGATATTTATGAAATTTGGGTGACTTTGGAAGATATTTTTAGCTTTCCTCCCCTGGTTTTTACTACCAGTTGGATGCTTCTAGTCTAGTAGTTATTTGAAGTGGTCTTCTCCGGATAGTTTTTAACAATATATCTAGGGGGGACTTTATTCCAGGAAGAGGCAAATTATTTCCAGGGGGCAGAGTCCTCCATAGTTTCACTACTCCTGCTGTCCACACATACTCTAGATTCGGTATTAGTGGATGAACAGTTCTCAGTCGACTATTAATCTTCTTTGATGACTACTGTTTCTTTGCGGAAAAAATATTCGTTCATACATGAAAACGAATACTTTTTCCACACTAACACACATATGGACCTGGATTAAGAGGTGTTTGCGCGTAAAAAGACAATAAATATATAATTTACTTGTGTTGTCTTTTCTTTCTAATTTTTGAACTTTCCTTTTGTTTTTGTATTATTTTTCTAACTTTCACAGGGGGGTAACCTGAACCTTTGACATCCCCCCCTCTCTTGAATCCACGCCTGATCATGTATGCTTGACAATTGGGGCAATTACAGAGTGACTCAAAATAACGGGAAATGACGGAACAGCGAATAATGGATTAGTATAAATACTTTATATAAATATATAGTATACCGGTAGATAGTACAGAGTATGCCATTGTGGAACTATATACCGATAAGTTAATTCTTGAAGACAACATATGATAAATGTCCACATTCTCTACGCAGACATTCCTGCAGTCTCTTCGGAACATTGTGCATGACACGCCGTAACATGTCAGCAGGAATCCTGTCAGATTCCTCTCGTAAGGTACACTTCCCTCTTAAGGTGACCCCACAAGAAGTAATCACATGATTTAAGGTCGGGTGGTCTTGTAGGACATGCAATGTCACCGTTCCTTCAAATGACATGGTCGCCAAACAAGTGTCGTGCAGCTGCCAGCGATATCCATGCTGTGTTTGCCATTCATCCGTCTTGTTGGAACCAGGCGATGGCCCCCGGTTGTGGAAAACGTAACAGAGATCTCCAACATGGCAACATACCTCACAGACGTTACAGTGGTCGCGAGGGAGTCGTCGTCTTCCAAACAGTAGGGGCTTATAACGCGATTATGATACAGCGCACCGTAAGCTCACTTTGCTGTTGTGTAGCTGACGGAAATTCTAAGGCCCCCAATAACGAAAGTTCTGTTTATTGGCAAAACCATGTTTAATGCTGACAGATATTATATAATACTTGAACCAGACAATAAATAAGAAGTGTGAGACCAGGAACTTAAGGATAGAAAGCACATATTTAATCTCCTTGCCATACCCAAAGCTCACTTACCATATTCTGCAATTATTGCAGGAAATTTGTGTCCAGTGAGACAAAGGACATTTCATTGTTATAAGACTGTATATTTACGACAAAACTTGTGTTATTAAGCGTTAATTATTTAAGTTCTTCATTTGTTCCCGGTTTGGGGTAAGGAAAAAGGATCATCATTGCAGCAGTAGTTGAATTAACCCTATGATCTCTCTTATTCGAAATGGATCACTTGACAACTGTTAAATGTGTGATTTTATAATCCTACAAAATTAATAATAACAGTGTGTTCATCAATATAATAGGCTTTGAATAGTTTTGTAGCGGAAACTCCCCCTATGGTGGGGCTGATTCTTGCCGGAAGTGCAAGCTTGGAACCAGTTTTTCATACTTTGTTTTTGTGACTTGAGTCACGTTTCTTTGAGCTTTCTTTATTAAGGATAGAGATGAATGTTTGTGCTAATAGTTCGACTGGATGCAATCCGAGATCGTAAATAAGTGTACAAAGATATACGAAGAATACACATATTACTTTGACATATTTTCCACTCAAAATTAACTGGTGACATGGAAACATAACTGAATCTATATGTATTGTGTTATTATTTGGAAAAGAGAAAAAAAAAATCCATACTTATAAGATAAAATAGATATTTAAACAATTTTAAATTTGAGTTTATTTTTTTAAAAATTTATATTAAATAATGATGTTAATAGTAAGAAATAAAGATGCTAGAAAGAGGCTCTTTTGTTGAAGCTCAGATTTAAAAAAATCAACATATTAATTATTTTGTAATATTTTAAAGGCTCATAAAATTAATTTAGAAGCTTAACTTAACATCACTGAAATATTTTACTTTGGAACGTCTGATTATAGTGATTTTAACCAAATTTATATCTGTATTCTAATAACCCACATCAAATCCAGACAAAAATCTATTAAAACTCTTAGTACCAAAAATGTAATTTCTTAACTCATCAAAAGATTTATATAATAAAAATATATGAAAGTATCAGAAAGAAGTATCCTTTCTTCAATTAGTTTGTGTCTTTTTTTCTTAACCAGTTTTTAAAATACTACTAAATCCCATATAATTCCAAAACTATTATAATTGTGATGTGATTTTTCAATACTTAAAAATTTCTTTGTTAAGGTTTTCCTTATCAATTTATTATAAACGGTAGACGAAACAACTTTGTTACAGGCCACATCCATAACTTCTCAGGAGTACAAATTGAACAAACATGACGAAAACTCCACTTCCCCGTCAAGCTTAATGGATCTAACCACATTCTGACACACAGCGTAAACTTTAGAGCCACTTAATAAAATGAAGTTATGAACGCCTGATATAATGGAGTACAAGGTTGTGGGCTTGCAAGTTCTACTAATGTATTCTTCATAAACAAATATTATATAATTGATGGTGTTTTACAGTAGTTAACTTAATTAATTTATACATTAAGGGTAACTAATTTATAATTAAGTTTCTAGTGTTATGGGAAGGCAGGTGTGGTTTATAAATAGAGATGAAGTTTTCGATTATAGTGTGTTATCATGGGTTAAGTTATTCTCCATATCCGTAAAGTGAAATAGAATTGAAATTAGGTTTTCCTTGTATTCAAATTCCTGGGTTGTATAACTTTTGTTTTTACATGTAGTTTAAAACTTACTATAAGCAAACTAATATGTTAAAAGTTATTTTGGACTATATAAAGTAAATGTATTCTTTTTATTGATAAGATTTAAAAAGCACAAATAATAAATAATAGGTTGACTCTATTAACCTAGAGCAAGTAATTTTAGTAGATACATTAACACTAAATTGATATTTATATGGAAGGAAGATATTTGAAGAATTGTTTCTCTTTTAGCAGGGAAAATGCATGGTGAAATAGTTGTGAAAAAAAACACCTTTTAATAGTGCTTTGATAAATATTAACTTGCGTTGAGAAATTTTCATAATTTTTAGTCAAATTATTCATGCATTTCCACCCAAGCGTATGGAATATTTTAGTTTAAAAAATTAATACACTTGATTAAAAAATTAACACAAAATTAAAATAATAAATATCAAGCTCCGGTCAATAAACAATGGATACTAACTTTTACCTCAATCGAATGTTTACTAATGGAATATTACGCACAAGTTTTGTTATTTGTTTATTAAATATATATATATATTAATTAATATGTTATTACAAGTAAATATGAGCACTTTTTTTAAAGAATTTTGTGAATTGTTATGTTAGCCAACATCAAAGTACTGTACATTGGTCCTTTACCTGTGGGTATCCCCAACACTCGCTTCCTTTGGTCGTCAGCATAGCGGGGAGCTAGTATGGGAGTAATACACTGTTTCTGTACCTGTGGGTATCCCCAACACTCGCTTCCTTTGGTCGTCAGCATAGCGGGGAGCTAGTGTGGGAGTAATACACTGTTTCTGTACCTGTGGGTATTCACAACACTCGCTGTCTTTGGTCGTCAGCATAGCGGGGAGCTAGTGTGGGAGTAATACACTGTTTCTGTACCTGTGGGTATTCACAACACTCGCTGTCTTTGGTCGTCAGCATAGCGGGGAGCTAGTGTGGGAGTAATACACTGTTTCTGTACCTGTGGGTATTCACAACACTCGCTGTCTTTGGTCGTCAGCATAGCGGGGAGCTAGTGTGGGAGTAATACACTGTTTCTGTACCTGTGGGTATTCACAACACTCGCTGTCTTTGGTCGTCAGCATAGCGGGGAGCTAGTGTGGGAGTAATACACTGTTTCTGTACCTGTGGGTATTCACAACACTCGCTGTCTTTGGTCGTCAGCATAGCGGGGAGCTAGTGTGGGAGTAATACACTGTTTCTGTACCTGTGGGTATTCACAACACTCGCTGCCTTTGGTCGTCAGCATAGCGGGGAGCTAGTGTGGGAGTAATACAATGTTTCTTTACCTGTGGGTATTCACAACACTCGCTGTCTTTGGTCGTCACCATAGCGGGGAGCTAGTGTGGGAGTAATACACTGTTTCTTTACCTGTGGGTATTCACAATACTCGCTGCCTTTGGTCGTCAGCATAGCGAGGAGCTAGTGTGGGAGTAATACACTGTTTCTTTACCTGTGGGTATTCACAACACTCGCTGCCTTTGGTCGTCAGCATAGCGGGGAACTGATTTGGGAGATTTACAGTTTTATAATTTAAATAAATCCCCAATCACTCATTTGTTAAAATTCCAACTTAGTGACGAATTATAAGAAGTCTGGTAGAGTGTAGACGTGGCTCAGACAAGCTTCAAAGAGGGGTTGTACGGATGGGAAAGGTCTAGTATAGATCAGCTCCAACCTGCTCATATTTTTGCCAATATTGTTCGTCTTTTGTGTCTGTAGTTTTGTTGAAATAAAGTTTTGCTCGTGCTCACAGCTCTCGTCTATCTTCCTCTATCTTGAGGAACTTTATATTTAACACAGCTCATCTCAGTGGTGGACCCTTTATAGAAATAATCGAGAATATTGAAACTCACATATTAATGTTGTAACCCCTCCCTAACCTTATCTCCTACATGACCTAGTTAATAACACTTTCAGCTTAGTTCTAATATGTAGAGAGCAGGTGGCTTAAACTAAATATCTTACAGTAATCAGAATACCAAGTTTAGTAAGATAATCAATAATTTTATTAAAAGGAATAATTGTTCTACATTTTAGGCGAATGATTGAATTTATTTCTATTATTATTAACTTTGTAGTTTGCTTAGTGCTTTTTTGTATTAAAATAACAGCTTTGTCAATAAAAGTTTTTGCAAGTTCTCTATTTATTATTATTAATGAAAATCATGTATATAAAATAGCAATATTATTATTTTATTATTATTAAAATTTTGATTATTTAAAACGACTAAATTTACATTTTAAAGAGGCTAATAAAAACCAACTGCCCATTTGACAACCGGCCCAATATCCGCCCTTGACTAATTAGATATTTACTTTACTGCGTCTCTGTACACGTTCAGGTTATTAGCTAAATATATTTTATGCTAATGATATAATTTAAGAAAAACTGTATCCACAATTTCGTGGACTAATAATAAATAATTTAGTTAAAAAATACTGTTATTACACCCAACCGCTAAATAAACACTGATCTCCCCATCATCAATTGAGTCCAACAAGACAATGGCGCGTTAGACCATTCAATCACCAATAAAGGGGAAAATTAATTTAGATATATTAATCCAATATTAAGATCCTATTTTAAAACGACCAGTTACATTAAACGCAGATGTTTTAAACATTAAATAGTTTATATCTTATGGAAACTAATTTATGATAAATCTGATATAGTTAAATAACCAAAGAAAAAAATATATAGTGTGTAAGTCAGCACCGACTTTATCGAACCATTATTTAAAAATCGAAATATTTGGTAAACGAAATAATATACATTAGCAAAACCAACAAAAATTGTGTTATACTTACGTTACACATCTTTTGGATTTAAATTTTATGATTTTCCTTTTAAAGAATTAAAGTCCACACTAGTATATTTGGAGAAAAAAAAAGATCGATATTTGGTCCACAAGGGTCAGTACTTCGTGTTTATATTTACACTTCCGGTTAAAATGCTCGATATTTTACTAAGGTAGCACATCTTATGGTAATCCCATTTTTATTAAATTACTCATTTATAAATTTAGACTAATAAAAAGGTGAGTATTGACTATTGAGTATAAAATTATAGATAGTTCATTGTTGTAAAACATTTTCCCTGAGAGACGGTCTTATGACTACCGGATAGATATTGCTATCGGGAGGCAAAGGTTATCTACCAGATAAAGGTTAACAGCCACTTTAAAGTTTTATGCGTATTATGAACTGAATTTAACTTCTGGGTAAGTATCTGTAGGATAAATACATTTTTATACAGGAAACGCAAGGTTGGTACTGTTTTTTTCTGGTTCGCGCACGTGTATAGGCCCTGCTGATACCGCTACAAGCTAACGAGTGGTGACAACGCTTGGCATTTGTTAAATAACGGTGGATAATGCCGGGATCACGATCAATTTAAAGTTAACTTAACTTAAGAAAACAGATGTGTGATCACAATTCACGTAACTTAACGTAACAACTCGAGCTAAACATCTTCATTCTCGAGTTTGATCTGTGATTTATACAAGTTGTACAGTGATAATCTGTGAATGTGTAGATTTTTCAATCGATAAAATGAATATCTATTACTAAAACTTTTTGATAAATTTAACTTTCCTATTTTAGTTTTGTTATTTGGTTTCAATATCTGATCACTAGAGAACTTATGCTAAAAAGTAAATATTGGTCATAAAATCAACAAATGAGTTAATAATTAGCCCTGTTGATGTCACTAGCATAATGATTGGCCGGCTAGATCACGTGATACCCTTAAAGTAACATTCACTTAAAGTAAATGACCTCCCAGACATCTCTTACGTTAAGTTAACTATATCGTGATCACTTCCATTTAAACACACGAGGAGATCCTTCACGTTAAATTAACTTTAAGTTAACGTTTATTTAACGTTAAGTTGATCGTGATCTCGGCATAAACGAGTGCAAGGAAACAGATTGTGTCACGTGGGTGCAGAAGCTTAGTTGCCTTGCATGCACTAATTTTAGTGTCTGCCAAAATGTGGGCAATAGTTCGGTACAACGTTTACAAAATTCCATTTATTGTACTCACATTTAAATAATGTGTCCTTATATAACTATAACTCTACAAAGAGCATATAAGTTTTTTGTAAAAGTGTGAATTAAATGTTCTAACTTTATATACAGTTTGAACCTGGGCCTGTGCTTACTAAACACGTGAACCAAGATTTTAACGTAAAAAAAAATTTGATATGTAAGACTTTATGAAAAACAAAGGGTCACTATGGCAACGCCAATTTTAACTTTCAGATAAAATATATCAGGTACCTAAACCTGCCGATAAAAATGTGATGGATAAATACATTTTATCTGGAAGATAAATGCTATCTGGTGGTCATAAGACTCACTTTTAACTTATCGACCAGATAAAGATATTTAACGTCAAGAATAATATGTATCCAGGAGTCATGAGACCGGCCCTAAGAGATTAAAGAGATAAATGGTATGTAAACCCACACGGACTTTCTCGCTACATTGTTTTAAAATGAAAATATTTAGTTAAACCTCGTAATATATGTGAAACAATATAATATACACTAACAAATAATTACACAAATTACGCTAGACCTACGTAATTTTTTTTACTCCATGTATTATATTTTTACTTTTAAAGAATTATAGTCCGCATTTGTATATATGCACCAATAAAAAAAGATCTATATTGTGTTTACAAGGGTCAAAACTTCGTAATAAATTTTCTACCTCCGATTAAAATTTTTGACATATTTGAGGTTGTAAATCTAATGTTTATCTTATTGCTATTAAATTCCTCATTTATAAATGTCGATCAATTAAAATAGATAAATATTGAATCTAAAATGATAGAGATAGATCATTGCCCTACAAATATTTCCTCTAAAATATTAAAGGAAAAGAAAATCAACTTTTTTAGAGACTTACCTATTTGCTTACTCCATGGAATTAGAGAATTATTGCGTTAGACTTGGGTATTATCTCTGAGCAACTAAAGTTCTCAAAATTGTATTGCTATAATTGCCAATATCTAAGAAACTACTGGTTTTATAAGAATATATTTCAAATAATTAATTTTTATTTTTAATAGTACTACAATTTTGCAATGATAAGTTATTTATTATCTCAAATTTATTTGCGGGATTTGTAAATTTCCCTTACTTTAAGGTACCCTAAAATTAATTTTTTAATAGGAAAATGTAAATAGCCATTTTATCTATAATCTTAATTAACGCCTAGATACGAATTTTAATCAAAATCATTTGAGCTGATTTTGAGATTGTCGAATTTTTCTCTTTTCGGCCTTTATTTAACTACTCTTATTTTTATAATTAAACAGACACACAGGCACATGGCATTTCATAAACAACTTTTTAGGGTTCTGGGGTGTCATGAAATGTCAACATCCATCAACACCTCGGGCTAGACTATTTCGACAATCGCAATACTTTACCTTCAAGTTTTCGAAAAGTTAGAAAATATATTTAGTACCCTATATCTGTGTTTATCCTGACTTTTATTGGTTTTATAAAAAATATGTTTAATCTAAATATCTGTATTATAAATAGACCTACATATATGCAATGATAAGTAATTTCATATCTCAAATGATTTCGGATATATGATAAAAAAAATATGATAATTTACGCATTAGACCGGAACCCTTATAGTCATATTAAAGAAAAATTGAGAGTAGCCATTTGGTTTGTAATATTTATCAATGCTTACAAATGAAATTTAATCAAAATTGTTATAGCCGATTTTTAGAAAATTGATTTTATCTTTTTGCCCTTTAGTAAAATACCCTTAATTTTAAGGTTGGATAACCAATTACAAAAATCCTTTGAGGCAACCATATGAAAACCTAAGATACCCAATTTCATCCCAATCGGCTCTACTTTGAGGTACAGACCGACAAACGTAAATTCAAAAACTCCTTTTTTGGATTCGGGGTGTCAGGAAACTTCAAAATTCATCAAAATCTCGAATTCGAATTTTTAGACGATCACAATACTTTATCTACTTGTAAGACGGAATGCACACCAAGACTATGTGATACATAACTTGAGGTCGTGAGCGATTCGCCTGTGCGCATTCAAACTGTAAGTGACAGAACAGGTTCGCACCAGCACGGTGGCGACCTCCGTCGTAAGAATTGTGTATTAAAACGACACGCCCCTGCAAGTCTCTTCGCTCACTATCGTAAGACATTTCAAGGTGGCGAAACATCTAGATTAACCCGGGTTGAAGAAATATTCTTATTTTCTCTAATTAAGGGAAGGAGACATGAGTTGCGGTAAGAATTGGGAACTCCCATACCCGTTCGATAAAATTCCTTAAATTTTCGTTCGTGATAGTTCTCTTGAAACTACTGCAGAGACGTGTCACACAATAATTAAACTAACGAATGCACCCAATGCTTCCTTATCTTCCTTTCCTGATCTTCAAATAGCATTACATCACGGGAATGTCATCTTTATTCGAAGAGCTCATGATTACAACTTACAAACTGACTATAAAATATGTCTCCTGCCTAAAGATCCTCTCGCTTTGGTGAGAAGAAAAATTATCTTAAGATAAAAGTCGCACCCTGCAATGATCACACGATGTAAATCATATCATCCTAGTGTGAATCCTGCCTTAGATAGTGATCGAATAAAAATTGTGAAACTCTATTGTGATATGAACTGAATTTATCTGGTCAGTTATTTATATTCCTGGTCCCTAAGTTCAACCAACCATCACGCTACGTACCATTAGTAAGAGAAGTCGAGCCAGGGTGTGGTCCGAATATCTCGACATGCGATGGTTGTAATAACACTTCTAACTAACAGAGGAATATCCATATATCATTATACTCCTAGATAACAGGCTCAAGCAAGCATTATAACAATATATTTTAATCATTTATTCAAAATCATTAGTGATTCATAATTTATATTTACATATCATTATATTTGGCTATTTCATAAAAAAAAGAAATTATATATATTAAAATCAACAATAGAAGTGATTTAATCAATGTGGACGCTTACAGCTTTATTTTAATATATTATATTATAATACTCTATAAAACCAAATTTGATAACTTGCGAGATGTATAAGATCTTTAGAAGATCTTCGGTATCATGTCGATTGTGTCATATAAAAGAAGCCCCAAAGCTATGTAAAAATTGATTTTATGGCAAAATTAGTAGGCCCTTTCACTCTCACTCATAGAAATTCTCGTGTGCTGATATAATCACTTGGTTTAGAAAGTGTTTGTTAAATACCTCAAATAAATAAAAAATAACATAATTATAATCACTGAGTTCTGCTTAGAGGCTCCTCCTAACAAGGTTGTGCACGTGCTGTGTCAGTTTAGTCTTGTGTATCCCATTTATTGACTAATATTTCTTTTTAACTATGGAATTTGTTTTCTGTATAGGTAAATATACCAAAAAAATGAATTTCTGTTACGGACTCTAGGGTTTTTTCACTTACTGTCTAGTCAAAAATGAAGAGTATGAATAATATATTTTTTGTGTGTATTTTAGTAGGTACTGTCTTACCAACCGTTCGGGTTATAATATAAAGAATATCTTGACCTAGGAAATATCCAAATTGAGATTTTTTATTGGAAAGTTATATAGAGGAATGGTATGAAGTAAATATAATTCATTAAATCAAGGTGAAGCAATGCCTATGTATCTTCCTTTAACCCAATAGGGTGTCTGAAGGATCTGCAGGATCTAAGGATAACCAATTTATTATAAATACATTTAATATTCCTAATTGTGAATAATTAGCTTGATTTTCTTCAACTTAGGGAGGATAAAAATTATTAATTTCAATTAAAAATAATAAGGAAACTAAAAAAATATATTTAGTAGGAGCAGACACGCACTTCCAGAACACACATTTGAAAGGGAGACAGAAAGAACGATGTCTCCTATATACATCTGGCTTAAAGGAGTTTGCGTGTATTTCTACACATGAAAATATAATTTTTGGGACTTATATGTATATAACGGATAGCAATATATAATATTATAAAAGAAAAAAAATTGTTCCCCCTTAATATTAAGACAATTTACTATAAGACGGATAGGTGACCTGGCGGTCTAGGGGTAAGATGTCAGACTTCTGTGCTGGCGGCCGGGGTTCAATCCTCGGTCCCGGCACAGATTTATCAGTTTACCAAACCCTTGCTTGACCTCTGACAAGACATCTTGTGAATGTGGGGAATGCCAGGCCTCCACCGTGGTTCGGATTCCACGTTAAACTGTAGGTCCTCCATTTCATCTCACAATCACCCTACCATTACACACTAGCGTAAGTGCGTATAACCCGAACGGGTAGTAAGACGCGGTTCTAATAATAATAATAATGTAAGATGGATACAATATAAAAAAAACTGGTTCTGGTTGGTAGAAGCTGTTGAAGAACGTCATAGAACACAAGCATAAAATAATTTACTTGCTGAAATATAATATATATATATATATATATATTATAATAAAATGTATTAAGTTACACTTTTTACTTAAAGTTTAGTGCGAAAGTTTTTTTAAAAAACAACCACAATATAGAAACTATAATAATATATGTATAAATTTGATATATAATTTTGTTCACAGGTATGTAAACCACAATTTTCTAATTATTACCAAATGAGATATTTCATGAAATAAAAACGATTAACTCTCTATCTCTCTCACACACTCACCAAGCTTGTTTCTAAGATATTTCTAATGCTCCCTTGAGTCGGTCAAATATTCTTCATGTCCTAAAATTTGAGAACTAGCTGACAAAGGCAGTTATTAATTTTAGAAATTTGATGGTTTTTGAAAATATTCTTGATACTAAGTAGGCTAATTCTAGATCCCAGCGTAAATATATTTTTCTAATCTACCAAAGTTGGTCAACAGTTATTCTAAGATACTATTTCCGAAATATCTCAATATCCTCAATTGTGTGTCAGCTACAGTAGTTCCATGGCTTCTTTGGTGCTGACTGACAGCTCACATCTGAATTATGACAGTCAACAATTAGGTATATATCTAAGTTTTGACTGTCAGAAGTGACAGCTGCTAAACATATGTTTTTGGAGAACATTTGGTTCGGCGTTGGAATACATAATTTGGTCTGGTAACTTTTCAAAGCCGTTATCTGTGAGCTGTCAGTCAGAACCAAAGAAGCCACGGGGCTACTGTAAGTATCCCCTCACCAGTCACGCACTGGGAGGAAAGAGTAACTGAACAACGTCACGCTATCTCTCAGTGTAAGAACGATACATCTGCTTTAATGGCAGCCAAGTATACCCAACTTATTTGAAGATCTTGTACTTATGAATGACAAATATTTTCTCAAGTTAGTGTCCATATATAGAAGAAGTATGGGTCTACATAAATGAAAGTTTCTTCCAACAATATTGTTGAATAGGTCTACATAATGTGATTGCATTTCAATATTAATAAAATATTAGTACGCTTATCCAAGAGAACGCTTGTCCACAGGTTAGTCAACCATTTGTTTTCTGGCGTTGGTTTGGATGGTGCCTTGTAAAGTGCGAATATAGACACAGCTTGCCAGACTTGGTTCTACATAAGTTTATTAGCATTATTAATAGGTGTTCTTTCCTACGACAGATCCATTACTTTTGTCAGTGAACCTAGATCTCCAATGCACCTTGTCTCTTAGAATTTTATTCTTTCCTTCAAGTCATCTAATATTTGAATACTCATTATTCTTAAAATTCCATTTAGCTCAACCTTTCCTTTTTATTAACTAATTGAAAAACTAGTTCTTCCTTAGGATGTATTCAAACTAGTTTGCTTTTTACCGAGGAACAATATTAATAATGGTTCTCTTCTCACCCGCTGTTCTTAGGGCTCCCTCATTTTTCAATCTGACTGCCTAACTGATCTTCTCCAACCCCAATTTTAAAAACCCTTCTTAAGAGTCAAATTCCAAATTCAACTTGCTGGTCAACGATAATTTATTATTGTTTAAAGATTATTATTATTATTATTATTACTACTACTCTTATTATTATTATTATTATTATTAGCACCGTGTCTTACTACCCGTTCGGGTTATACACACTTACGCTATGTGTAATGGTAGGGTGATTGTGAGATGAAATGAAGGACCTACAGTTTAACGTGAGATCCGAACTACGGTGGAGACCTGGCATTCCTCACATTAACAAGATGTATTGTCAGAGGTGAAGGAAGGGTTTGGTAATCAAATAAATTTGTGCCGGGACCGAGGATTGAACCCCGGCCGCCAGCACAAAAGTCTGACACCTTACCCCTAAACCACCAGGTCACCTTTAAAGCTTATTGAAAGATAGCATTGCATCAGACTCCAAGGAACTTATAGATGCATCTCATTTGGCTGAAGAACGAGGTATCTCAATAAATTTTAGGCCTATTTGAATAGTGACTTTTTTTTTTTTAAATCCATCCACTCCAATTATCTTCTAAAGAAATATAATTAAAATCAAATCTAGGCGCGTATTACATTAAAATATTTCTCATGTAATTCTTCTTTCAAAAAATTTACTGAGAGTGTAACTTCAAATATCTTAAAGAAAAACCTATGTTTCTAAACTTTTTAGGTGTATACACATTTCAAACAGTTTGTCCTACATAGAGTACTATGACCCACTTTTCCTACTCAAGATACACCCTCTGCTAGGGGTAGTTATCCACCTGAAACTTAATTTGGGGATGTAGGGAGCGCGATAAAAGGCCAGAGTTTTTGTAGTTCTTATAGCAACCAACAATTTCCAGCCAAAATAAAATATTGCTTTTTTACAAACATAAAGTTTAATTTTCTTCACATGGTGATATCAACAGTTCTTGAATATCTATTATGAGTATAGAGGCATTAGACGAGATAATTTCTAAATTAATATAAAAAGTTGTCATTAGATTCTAGAACACTCTTGACTACATACACGTAAGAAACACTCTCTCAACCTTACGGGGGTTTTGCCGCAATCCTTTGGCCAGCTTGAGTCCTTCAACACTGGATCTCGCTAGTGTCACTGCTGGGTGATTATAGGACTAACCACAGCAATCCTAGTGGTGATGGACTGAATCTTACAACAGGAGTCCAACCATTTTAACCTGGAGGTGAGTGTCTGGGTATATTATTTGTCCGTGACCTAGGTCGATATTAAAAAAAAAATTGTGGTCACCATATGAACAAAATTTAGCTCTATATTTGAGCTAAAGCAATATATTTATTTTGAAAAAATTATGTTTTAATATAAAAACTGTGAAAATACTTATCGCGCCCCCTAATTCCCCATCATAAGAGACAGGTCCAAGGTGTAGACTTGGGATGATAATTTCTTTGAACTTTACATTGAAACCACAAACCACCGGAAACTCGGAGTCGACTATTTAAGTTGTCGATTGTAGAGTACTACATTGTTATGTTGTACACACTTTTTGGGAATTCAAGTTATTGTGGATATGTCTGTTGGTAAATGGACATAGTTCAAGTATTTAATACCACAACATTTATTCTAAACTCATCTTAAACTACGAGTGAAGAATTAACGTGAACACGGAACGTAATACAAGTTAGTTCAGTGGTAATGTATTGGTGCGCATTGCCAAAAAGTCCCTGTTTTGATTGACATTTTCAAGTGACAATTTTCAACTATTACAAAAAATTTTGTTTTAGTATGTACTCCTGTATACGTATACATCTGTAATAAATTCAATATACACTATATGTATAGTTATGCTAAATATATGTATATTGTATAGCTGCTCTATATATATATATATATATATATATATATATATACACAAGCAAAACCCGGTTAGACTGAACCCGAGTAGTCAAAGATTCAGAATATTCCAAAGACAATTTTCGGAAAACAAACCCAATCAATTTAAATATATGTTATTTGTTAAAAAAAACTCCAACTAAAAGATAATTCTAAGAAAGAGCGAAAATAGATTATTAATATATAAAATGTATATGTTTTAATCAATAATATAGTTTCCTGTTGCTAAAAATAAATACATTGTAGTATAAATATGTATACTTTAAATGTGTAAATATAGTACATATTACATGTTATACACCAGTCAAATTAATCTAAATTTTATAAAACTCATTCAAATATAAAATTAAATTTGCGAAATTAAACTATTTCCCCCCCAACACTTGTTTATTCTACTTATGAATCAGAATTTGTACCAATCCAAACAATCTTTGGTCTCATTTAGTTTACATTAGATACGTTCTACTGTATCTATAATAATAATAAGTATGCAATATATATTTATATACAGGACTATAAGTCAACGATATATGAAATATTCTTTATATCTTTCCCTAAAACTACTTGCTATATACATTGATAAAACACTATCCTTTAAATCTATCACTAAAACTAATCTTTATTCATGTCTTGCCTAAGTCCCTCGTGTAATACTCGGATTGTATTTGTGAAACCCCCTCAGGGCGTGGTCATGGTATAGAGGGTGTGGTTAACCGGTTACTTTCACAAAAGATGAGTAAGTAAACTAATCAACCCCACGATCTACTTTCTGTTTGCGGTCCTCTTTCAGTGTCAGAATATTTGATGAACGTGACCTCAACTTGCCCCTTGACCCGAGAGTGACGCATGGGAAAGAAAAACCTTCACTGAATGAGATGTTGCTCTTGAAGTCTTAAAGTAGAACTGCACAAAGATAAACTACAGTAGCCCCATGGCTTCTTTGGTGCTGACTGACAGATCACAGCTGACTTCTGACAGTCAACATTTAGGTATATACCTACATTTTGACCGTCAGAAGTGACAGCTGCTAAACACGTGTTTTTGCAGATCATTTAGTTCGTCGTAGGGATACATGATTTGGTCTGGTAACTTTTCAAAGCTTTTAGCTGTCAGCTGTGAGCTGTCAGTCAGCACCAAAGAAGCCATGGGGCTACTGTAGTTGTAAGTTTGGCAAATATGTTCTGATTAAGGTAGATGACCTTTTTATAATAAATGACAACAGTCAAATATAATACTAACCATTATATGGTTTATTATTATTACTGTTATTATCACCTTGTTTTACTAACCTTTCGGGTTTTACGCACTTATGTGCTTACGCTAATATGTAATGGTAGGGGGATTGTGAGATGAAATGGAGGACCTACAGTTTAACGTGGAATCCGAACCACGTTGGAGGCCTGGAATTTCACACATTCACAAGTTGTGATTAATACACGACTTATTAGAGGTGAAGGAAGGGTTTGGTAATCAGAAAACGCTGTGCCTGAACTGAGGATTGCACCCCGGACCCCCAGTACAGAACTTTGACACCTGACCCCTAGACCGCAAGGTCTGTATGGTATAAAACGCTAATCTCGCAGTATACTCGAGGGCCAATGCTAGGGAGATCAAGGATCGAGTTGGGTTCGATTCGGTTGGGTTTACTGAGGATGGCGTTCCAAAATGGTTTTAAACTTTCCCTCTATGTAATTGCCAGTACACTTCCTCTAAATATAGCCTTATTAAACCCTAAAACAATTAGCGTAGTTAGTACATTATCATATAACCTGAACAGGTAGAAAGATGCAGTGCTGAAAATAATAATAGTAATAGAAATATTAATAATAATAATACATTATTTGAATTAAATTTGATATAAAATAATATATTGGATAATTTTTTTTTTTAAATATAGTTTCATTCTCATGTCTAATTTTACAAATAAATTTAAACCTGCTTTAGTGGCAGCTTGGTCTAAGGCGTCACTCCCACTATAGACTGGACTTCTGATGGTGGAGGAATATGAGTTTGAATCAGGTCAGGTTGTATTGGTAGTAGCGGATGAACCGAACGTGTAGTAAGACGTGGTGCTAAGTATTATATTGATGGTAAGTTTTCCTAAATGTTTTTATACTTTCTCTCAACGGAAATGCGGATACAATTCCTCTAAATATTCCTCACCTTTAATACATTAGAATAATTAGTACATATGCGTTTAGCTCGAAAGGGTGGTAGCGCAGCGAAAGAAAAATATTTAAATCATTACCTTTTTCCCTAAATCGTTTTATACTTTTCCAAAATACATATATTTTAATTAAGTTAGTGAGTTCTGGATTAGGTGGATAGAATTTAGAGAAAAAGCTCCCACATTTGCATGGTTGTAAATAGTGATGATTTTTTTTTAGAAATAATCTATCTGAATCCTTAAAAAATTACGATAAAACAATGATCTAAATGTAGATGACTTTTTAAAATGACAACATCACGAATTAATTATTTAATATGTAAAAATATTAAGATTTAAATTAAGCTAATTTTCAGAAGCAACGTTATGATACTGTCTTATAGACGAGTATCAGGATGAAACTAATAGGCAAATATTCATCGACAAGAAATGTAATCTGTGAATAACTAGTGGGACATGTAAGACACAACAATATACATTTAAGATTTTCGTGAAAATAAATATTTTACTCACATTTTAATTCTTATTTGCCATAAAACATAAATATATTAATAAATACTCGGTCACTATTAAAAATTTAATTATAATTTTTCAGTTTAATATGTGTTTCTTCTAGAGATATAATATTATTCATGAAAATCACCATTTATGTTAATTGTGTAAAAAGTATGTTGCTGAAAATATGGAATTACGAAATATTTATGGAGAAAAGCAGGAAGTGATCTATTTATATTTATTTTATTATTTTATTTATTTCAATTTTTGTGTTTCTACATGGTTTTCCCACATTAATAAATTTATCAGAAAAATAATAAATAAACGTTGCATTACAGTCGAGCTACAGCCTGCTATGTCCTGCGTTTGAAAGAGTAGGGTTATCCCACACTTCATTTAGGCCCCAAGATCATTATTGGGAATGGTAAGCAAGGCGTACTGGTGTAACAACTTGGTACTGCCTGTTGTGGCGCGCCATTTAGAATGGTTGTGAATGTTTCTCAAGTTGAACGAGAAACAGCAAGTGTTTAGAGTGGAAAAACACCAAATGCTATTCTACCCTAGCCTAACATAACTTAGACTGCCCTATCCTACTATAACATAACATGGTCCAACCCAACCCAATCCAACCTATGGAACAACACGATCGTGACCTAACAAACCTACGAATCAAATAGCCGAAGCTATTATTTATGTTTTTTACTGAGGAATTCTCCATCAAGATATCATATTCTGAAATTTGGAAAATGATATCTGGACACGGGAATAAAACCCAGGACCTTTGGCTTAGTACGCCAATGCGTTATCTGATAGCTCGTGATCTTAATAAAGGAAATCACACATTAGTAACCTATGATTTCCGCACGTCCATCATAGACTCTGCCTTAACATATAAGTAAGCCTGGTAACGGGATGATTCTTCGATATCTCAGTGGTTAAAGCATTGGCGTACTAAGCCAAAGGTCCCGGGTTCAATTCCCGTGGCCGGGTGTCATTTTTAAATTTTCAGAATATAACAAGCCTAAGATAATATAAGGGAAAAGTCTTGGTACTCTGAATTTTTATCTACCCATAAGTCTCTTAAATGATATGATATTTTTGCTCAAAGAACATTGCCCAACTAAGCTGCTACCGTGGCCCAACTAAGCTGCTACCGTGGCCCAACTAAGCTGTTACCGTATCCCAACTAAGCTGGTACCTTTGCCCAACTAATCTGTTACCGTGGCCCAACTAAGCTGTTAACGTGGCCCAACTAAGCTGGTACTGTGGCCCAACTTATCCACAACCATGGTCTAAATAAGCTATGATCGTAGCCTATCTAAACTATGACGATTATCCTCCCTATCGGTGAGAGTGGAATAATATTTTAATGGAGCTTTTAGGACAAGAGTTCCGTGGCCTAAAGCATCGTAAATACATAAGATTAAATGTATTTCAAATCTATATCCCCTTTTCTTGTTTCTAACCCTTTCTGCAGATCTGTTGTTTTTCTCGTGAGTCTTGAGCATGTTATCCTTTCTCAAGTTAGTTTCCATCATGCTGTAATTGTTAACTGTTAATCATTTGAACATGAATATTCAATGTCGAGTAACGGTAGGTAAACAATAATAATCCCACAGAGGAGCCGTATTTCTGTAATGAAACACTTTTAAGCTTTTCAATTAAGAAAGTGTATCAGACCATAGTCGTTCATTTGTAGTAAGCAGGGAAGTAAGGTTCATTAAGATCCTCCAAGCTCTTGAATGTTAAATTAGATGCTGATTTGCACATCGTTACGTCTCGCCTTCCTTTTACTCGAGCGTCATCTTTAGTGAAGTCAACAAAGACGCTCAAGTTGGAATGAAGTGGCAGCATCTCAATAATACGATATTCCTCACGGAGTTACAGTACTACTCAGAAGATTTCTTAGGATTTCCTTCAAAGCCCTCCAGTAATAAGATCTCATTTCAAAATGAGTAGTTAAAATTAAAGTCTAGATTTCCTTTTCTTCATAACTATGTATTATTTAGAATAAATATGCTCCTTTATAATAATCTTTATCTTCCTAATAAATAGGGTAGACATTACCTTCAGTGAAGTTAAGAACCTCCTGAGAATTAATGTAATGTTGAGTTATTTTATACTCCTTCAATGTTGATTTGGTAATGTAAAAGGCGTTTTATTGGGATTTTGTTTGGAAGCTAATTTTATGAGAGGAAAAATATGTTTTTGTATGGTCGAATTAGATAACCTATATAATCTACAGAATCTTTACTAATGATCAAATCTGACCACTAATGATAACATGGCTTGTCCTATTAATATATGAAATGGATTTAATGAGGTTTTTTAAGCACCACTTCCCTCTATACGTTCAGGTTATATGCCTATGTTCTAATTACACTACGGGTTTAGGGAAAAGAAAGGGTTAATTTATAGGAAATGCAACCGAATTTTAATGGAAAACCATTTTGAAAAACCCACTCTCATTACACCCGACCGGTATCAAACACTGAGCTCCCCGTCATCGGCATACTTGTCCAACACGAGAATAGATCGTTAGACCACGCGGCCATCGAAGCGTGTAGTTAGTTTAAGGTGACCTGGTGGTCTAGGGGTAAGGTGTCAGACTTCTGTGCTGGCGGCCGGGGTTCAATCCTCGGTCCCGGCACAGATTTATCTGATTACCAAACCCTTCCTTCCCCTCTGACAAGACATCTTGTGAATGTGAGGAATGCCAGGCCTCCACCGTGGTTCGGATCCCACGTTAAACTGTAGGTCCTTCATTTCATCTCACAATCACCCTACCATTACATATTAGCGTAAGTGCGTGTAACCCAAACGGGTAGTAAGACGCGGTGCTAATAGTAATAATAATAATATTATTTATTTGAAAAATAGTTTCTTCTTATATAGATCTGAATGTATAATGGTTACTAAATAATAAACGGAATAGATTATTAATTTATTATTTTACTGGCCTTGGGATTTAAAATGACACTAAAATCATTTGTTGACAATTGAAAATATAAAACAATAGTAGCTATTTATTTCCGTTTTGAGTTTATTGTAAACATATCCCAACTTTGGGTAAAGGAGACATTATTGTTGAAAAAAACACTTCAGTACAACCGGACTACGTTAGTAACCCCGATATTTAATCAGCAGAGATCGGCTCTGTGTTTATGGTGACAACATAGACCAAATGACAACTGATGCGTAGTATCCCCGGTAATATTTAAAATAATATTTTATATTTCATCCAATCATTTTTATTTTAAATAATATGTACTAGAGCTCATAAGTCTCAAAACCTAAAATTGGTTGATAATTAAACATTACGATTCCTACGCAACTCTTTGGAGCCTGCCTTCTAAGAAACCACGTGATATGTGACATCCTCCCTTCAATTCTCACATTTGATGTAGAGTAGTCTTTTTCTTATATATATATATATATATATATATATATAAGTTGTACCCCTCTTTTGGTGAGATTGTACCCATCCTTTGGCGAGATTGTACCATTCCTACCTCCATCAAGGACGTTCCTTTACAATTCCCTCCTCCCTGCTACGTAATTTCTGTAACCAGACTATACGCTTCCTCCATCTGTCTTCCTTTCTTAATTATTCCTCAATAAAAACCATGGTCTTCTTTTAAACCCTTTCTTTTCTCCATCCAGTTCATACTATTTTCAAAATCCAGATTATAGCTTTCCTAATACCATTTCTTGATGGGCAAGATTAATACAAAAGTTTTATAGAAATAATATTAAGGTGGAATAAATAAAGTATATTATTTTAAAGTTATATATTGAGTCTGATAACACGATAGGCTTGTCGACTTGTTCGATTTTAACGGCGAGTGATCTTGGAGCAACCACGGCACGGTGAAGTCATCAGGATCACAACTAGGATCAGGAAATTCACGTGATTCATCCTATAAAACGACGACTGGTTTTCGAAGGATCTAAGTCTAGTCGTTCTTCTTTAGACGGATAGCTATTCAATTGTTCTCACAGATCTTCATAGTCTGACTGTGCTCCGACATCCCGGGATTATGACAAACTATCTGGTGTATTGTCAAACCACGCATTTTCGTGCAGCCTCTTTCTTCCTCTTCTGCGATGCTATATCATAAATATACTCCAATCCACACATTGCTAAACTCCTATATTCAATATAATAGAAGTTTGAACATTCTGAATGATATGAAACTCCTTGACCACGATTGACTTTTACACCTTCTGATCCATATATTCGAACCTTCAGCAGTAGATCTTCTCCAAATTATGTTCTTAAATGTCAAAATGCATTTATAGATCCTTAATGCACCCTTTTAGCCCTGAAAAGGCATTCAATGCAAGAAGATTATTAGACAAGATCCCTGTTCCCTCTTAATTAATTCGCATTTAGGCTTTCTCTAAAATGTATACGTTTAACTAACTGTTGGCAATGGCCTTGTTAATGTATATATGCTAATTAAATAATAGGTTTGATTAAGTTTAATCTGTTTTGTATTTGAAGCATAACTCCATGATGTGAAATAGTTATATACGATTTTTTTTATAGTTTTATTAATATCATCTAGGAACAGAATCAGTTCATTCGGTCTTGAAGTTTAACTTAGTACTGAATTGTACATCCAGATCTTTACTACTCCATTTGCACTCTGTTAACACGTCATTAATTTATGTTTCAAGAAAAAACCGAGCGAGAGGTCAAACGAGCCTATTCATCGATTTTCACATCAAACTGTTAGAGGCTGAGCGTGTATTCCTATAACCCTCATTTAGTACACCCTTCTGTTGGTATTCTGATCGTTATCTTTAGAATAATAACAGAACCTCCTGTCTCACAAGTGTAATAGCCTTATCTTTAGACTAATAACAGTACCTCCTGTCTCACAAGTGTAATAGCCTTATCTTTATACTAATAACAGTACCTCCTGTCTCACAAGCGTGATAGCCTTATCTTTAGACTAGTAACAATACCTCCTGTCTCACAAGTGTGATAGTCTTATCTTTAGACTAATAACAGTACCTCCTGTCTCACAAGTGTGATAGTCTTATCTTTAGACTAATAACAGTACCTCCTGTCTTACAAGTGTGATAGTCTTATATTTATACTAATAACAGTACCTCCTGTCTCACAAGTTTGATAGCCTTATCTTTAGACTAGTAACAATACCTCCTGTCTCACAAGTGTGATAGTCTTATCTTTATACTAATAACGGTACCTCCTGTCTCACAAGTGTGATAGTCTTATCTTTAGACTAATAACAGTACCTCCTGTCTTACAAGTGTGATAGTCTTATCTTTAGACTAATAACAGTACCTCCTGTCTTACAAGTGTGATAGTCTTATATTTATACTAATAACAGT
>CABEEJ010005627.1:0-47968 GCA_901482245.1 Timema douglasi | reverse complement strand
ATCCATTACCTCTTTGTCCATTGGCAGCAGTGTAAAGTGTGAACTGTGTTCTTCTTTTCATTGTAAAGGCCATATTCTGTTTGTCCCCCTTTTATGTGTTTCTATCCACCTTTCCTGTACCTTCTTCCAAATATAATACAATTACCTCATAAAGCGAAAAGAAGTTTTCCTTATAGAGCTATATCACATACATTAATTATATGTTAAAGTTTTTGCTATAGGTTTGCCATTATTCTATTCAGTATATCTTTTCTTCTATATAATGTAATATGTATTATTCAGACTTGTTACTATCCCTAACTATTCAAACTCTTATAATCTCAATACGGTTTTCTCTAATTAAAAATATTTTTCTATCTTTAATTTTTCCTTATATTTCATATAAATTAAATCTTTTAACTTATAATCAGATCCTTTTGTTATTGTTTATTGGGTGTTCCTTGAATAATTAATTAGTATCATTATAATTCTCATTACTAAATCACTATGAATATAACTAATAAAATTGTTAAAGCCGATTTGGGAAAATCGATTTGTTTCTTATTTCGCCCTTTATTAAACTAGTCTTAATTTTAAGTTTAAACAGACACACAGACAGACGGCATTGCAAAGAACACTTATTAGGGTTCGGGGGCTCATGAGACGTCGACATCCATCAACATTTAAGGTTAGATATTTTTTAAGGTCGCAATACTTTACCTTTTGTCTTCGTAAAGTTAAAAAATATAAATATTTTTGTATAGCTAGAAAGTTATTGGATTCATAAAAATATGCCTTGAATAAAATAATTTTATTATAAATAGATCTACATATTTGTTATAAGTAATTTCATATCTCAAATAGTTTCAGAAATATGATAAAAAATGATAATTTATGCATCAAATTGGAGCCCTTAAAGTCATTTTTACAAAATATTTAGAGTAGCCATTTTGTTTGTAATCTTTATAAAAAAATTTGAAATGAATTTTAATCAAAATCGTTAGAGCCGATTTTGAGAAAATCGACTTTTTCTCTTTTTGCCGTTCAGTAAACTACCCTTAATTTTAGGGTTAGATATTTAATTCCAAAAATCCCTCGGGGCAACCCTATGAAAACCCTAGATACCTAGTTCTAGCTCGATCGGTAAAATAGTTTAGGTTCTAGTTGGACAGGGTAGACAGATAGACGGACGGAAATTCAAAACCACTTTATCGGATTCGAGTGGTCATGAAACATCAAGAGTCATCGAAATCCTGAGTCAGATTTGTTTGACGATCACAATACTTTCTCTACCTGTAAGCTAGTGAGAAAGTAAAAACAAATAATGACAATAATAAAAATAATAATAATAGTAATTTGAAAAATGTTAATTTTATAGAAAGAAAGAAACTATCTTCTGTTGAGGCCTGGTGGTAATCTTGATTTGGTAATCTATTTGTGGGCCAGTTCCCACTGACTAAGTTGAGAACTGTTACACTGTTTGGGAAATGCTCTTAATATTTTGATGGTGTAGCAGGTTTGAAAGGCTTGATTGTGGGTACCAGAATGGACGGATACTGGCTTGTCCGGATCTTTGTGCTTTGTATCAAAATGATGATTGTTCACTAGCTGTTTGAGAGAACCTGTAGTAAGGCCTTTATTCTGTATCACACGATTTTCACTGTAGTTGATATATCAAGTTATTTGTTTTGCATTTGTAATAACCAGGGATTTTGTATTCCAATTTATAGGGGTGTGTAAATAGGATTATTTATCGAATCGAATATTAACATTTCAAACGAATATTGAATATTACAAATCGAATAGTGGGTTTTTATTAAATTTTTGATAAAAATAATTTAAATTAGTAACTTCCTATTCAAAATGTAGTTTTAAATTTAAGTATGCAAAATTCAAAATGCAAAAAATTACTTTAAAACGTTATTTGAGCTGGTATTAATAAAAATAGACTAAATTTAAAACAAAATTTTAGGAAATTTAGATGAACCTTTGATTCAGTTTTTTTTAGACAAAGGTTTCACCTACATTAAATATTTTAAATTTGGTGAAAAATTTTTGACAGAAATTTAAATTTAAAAGTTGCTCGGACAATGTTTAACTGGTCATTATAGAGATTATATCGCCTTAATTCGAAACGTTCTTAATTTTAGAAAGGGTAAAATAATGAGGTGATTAATAAAGTTCTCATTTTCTAATATGCAAGGCCTACTTTTGTTTGTGTGATGATCATTACTCAACCCAAAATTTGGTTGGATCCTAAACAATTCCACTGTCAGCTTGTCACTGAAAACCTATGCAGCACTGAAAAGGCTTACTAAGGAATTTAGGAGTACAGTAGTTTTCTGTTGCTTTTCTTACTGAGCCAGAAGATACTATTGCACATCAGTCTACCAAGCCACTTTCAACACTCATGCCTTTAAGGACATAAAATTACATTAACAATTATAAAATAAAATAAAAAATGAAATGAATAATTGCATGATGGCTTGAAAATATGCAAGAAGATAGTGTAGAAACACTGCACAGTAATGTAAGGTAAGTTATAGTGAAGGAAGTAACCTTAAATGGTTGGTTAGGCCCAGATAGAAAATACACACTTGTCTCCATTTCTTCAAACACTTTTACATTTACCACTAATTGGTTCCGATCCACGCCAATACTAAGATGTTTATATATGTATGAGCCACTTGACTTTTTTTACAAACTAAATAAAGAATCAATCGATCACTTCTTCAAAACTTCCACAGTAGCACATTGTTTTGAATTTTCAGTAATTTTACTTTTTCATTAAAGTTTTTTCATATGAAAAAAAAATATTTCCGAAAATTCAAAACAATTTGCAACTGTGGAAGTTTGAAAAAGTGGGAAGTGTAAAAGTGTAAGAAGAAATATAGACGTGTGTTGGTTTGTATCTAGACCTAACCTAACTATCCTTTCAGGTTGGCTTCCTTCACTATCCCTTTACATTATTATTGTAGTGTGTTTCTACACTGTCTTAATAAAAAGTTAATAAAATCGATGCTTTGATCAGCTTATATTTCCCCAAAATATGTTTCAGTAACTTGATTTACCCTATAAGAAAACATAAGAATCAATAAACATAGAAATTTGAAGTGTTTCATATATAATTTATTATTCCCTAGTGTAATCGTGCATGATCACGTCTTCTGTTCCATTTCCATTCCTCTATACTTAGTTGCACATGCGCGTTGTACAGGCTCTCGTTAGACATTATTTTATTGAGAAATTTACTTCAATTCACTTTTTAATCATTATAAAAGTTGATGTTCATACTTTAAAATTAAAAATAATAGTTCTAGTAAACAATATTAAATATTAAATTCTTTTTTAATATAAATGTGGTAAGTTTCGTAAAGTATGTATTGCAATAAATAAGATCAACTTTGATTTTATACTAACCAACCTAATTCTATAATTAAATAATAACTAAACTAGTGCTAGGTGTTGAGGTTCTGTTTCAACGATAGTGTCTTCAGGAAGAGCGGATCGGCAATATTGGAAAGGAGGTAAGTGATGAACTGTTCCAAAGGATGGTCAGAGGATAGTCATGGTGGCTACAGACATGAAAAACAGGGAATTTTTGGATGACAGGGAATTTAACTAGAAATAAAGAAAAGCCAGCGAATTAAAAAATATGTCTAAACTATCTCATTAATTTCACAACTAAACACTAAAACAAATGTTAATAATACCTAAATAAAATAAATTTTAATTTTTAAAATAACTGATATAGCCGTTTATGTTTAGTAGATAAAAACTTTAAAAAAAAATGTGATCAATAATAAATAAAACAAGTCATCATCCACCATTAAAACTGGAAAAAAAGTAGTCAGGGAATTTTGTAAATTATGTTTTGTAGCCACCCTGATAGTGGTGGAGGGTCCCAGTCTGAAGGTGGCTTGAACTTGTAGAGGGATGGCTCTATGGCTTTTTCAGGGTTGGTAGTGTAGGATCTGTTTTGGAAAATAAATTCAATCTTAGAGTGCGAGCATAGAAAAGGACATCTTGAACTAGAGCAAAGTGATCAAATTGAGAGTGTGGTGAAAAGGAGAGACCCTTGGACAGAGCATTTGTGTTTTGAGAAATTGTATTTTGATAGGTTCTCTCCGGCACCGAATGAACGATCATCGTTTTGAGACAAAACACAAAGATCTGGACAAGCCTGTATCCGTCCATTCTGGTACCCACAACCAAGCCTTTCAAACCTGCTACACCATCAAAATATTAAGAGCATTTCACAAACAGTGCAACAGTTCTCAACCTAGACAGTGGGAACTGGCCCACCAATGGTTTACCAAATCAAGATTACCACCAGGCCTCAACAGAAGATAGTTTCTTTCTTTCTATAAGACTAACATTTTTCAAATTACTATTATTATTATTTAAAATATTATTTTTACTATCATTATTATTAGTTTTTCTTATTATATATATGTGTGTGATAGATAGGCCTTTATAAATACTAACCATAGCCAAGAAATTTATCTTTACTCCCAAAAAGTACAATGTGTTTCTTACAGTTTTTTCTTTAAAATTCAAAATGGAATAATCTATGTTTGTGTCTAGTATACTCTCTCTTCTTTCTTTGTGTTTGATAAAGGCAACAATGCCGAACTATTATTCTCTATGTGTTAAAATGTGTGTGTGACTACTTCTATTATAGACGACAGAAGTAAGGAAGAAGATGTCACCTTTTGTACATTGTATTCTTTCTACATTTCTCCTTTTCCCTAAGTGGGCTTTCTTCATCAAATTTTCTCTTGTTAATTTATTTTCCCTTTTTCTTTAGTTTTATTAATTTCCATTATTATAAAGTTACCAAACACTTGTAATGTACACAACGAAAAAATGGCACCAAATGGTAATTTTATATCAAATATTAAAAATAGGATAGAAGGACAAGGCCTTCACACAACAGAAAACTGTAATCCTCAAAGTTCACAAATTAAAACACAACAAAACACTTATGTCATTTTCATAATATGTAATTTGCTGAAGTAGGGGACTGATATACCCCAAAAATCACATAATTATGTGTTTTGTTGTGTTTAGTTTTAAACCTTGAGACCTACAGTTTTCTGTTAAGTCTTAAGGCCTTGTCCTTATATCCTCTTTTTAATTTCTAATGTTACCAACACTTCTTAATATCTACATTAAAAACTCACAATTTAAAAATAAATAAGATAAGCTATGTTTTATTGTAAGCCTTATTATATTTTTTTCTTTCAAAAATCCAACAAAATTATTAAATCTATAACCAACTATTTTTCATACTCACAACTGAAATTATTCTTTTCCTCAACACAATCCACAAACATGTATCATCTACCCCAACATTTAACTATAAAATTTGATTTCAATGACTAAGTTGCCACAAGCTTCAAATTTAAAATTATTTTTTTATTCAATTTTTATTTGAGATAAATCTGAAGAATAACTTTAGACTAATATTAAACATCTGAAAAATAAATAAAAGGCCTAAATAAGGAAAAAATCCTTCTTTGGAAATTACAAAACTTTGCTGATAAAATGATTGGTAGCTAAAATACTGAATTTATGTTAGATTATTGCCGTTGTGAGTTTTTGTATACATTAACCAAATCTGAGGGAATTATATGCTAGGATACTAACAGAGCTGTGTGGTATCCAATAATTTATGTTGTTTGTTCCTTTTATATGTTTATATCCACCTTTATGGGTCTTCTTCAAAATTTTAAATAAATGTAAAAATTTCAAACTTAAAACAATTTTTAAAAAAATATTCAAATATTGCTTCAGCTTCAATAATATTTCATATATATTTGATTTAGATTCACTTCTTTACCAAAATACCTTATTTGTTTTTAAAAATATGCGTACATTCTATTATCGTTCAATTGTTGGGCAGCCCTGGACTTCTCAGAAGGGCCTTCTCCCGTGAGCAGAACTCTAGCTCCAGGCAATATTGACAAGATTATCAACAGGTAAGTTAAGAAATAAATTATATGCAGTTAATTTGATTTATAGTGGGTTTTCTTATACACAAGGCAACATTTATAATTAATGTTTACCGGTATTTATTTTTATCACATGCACTAAAGTCAAGCTCTCTAAAGATCTAGATTTTGAGGCCTTACTCCAGATCATGTTCCTGACTGTTTGATAGAAGATTCTTTTTTGTTGTGTTCTGTTGGTTACCTCATTTCTCAATAAATCATAGTAAGACATTCTATGCTTTATAGTCATTCTTGCCCTTACCTTGTATTCATAACACTTTATACATTTAAGAGTGAGCTTGTGTTTTTCCATTCAAGTCGAACTCGAGTTGAGTATATTCATTATTTTATAATGTTATGAGTATTTGTTTGTTTATTTTAAAATAAAAATATTATGTCTAAAATGTCACCAATCAAAACAAACACAAAATGCAAATAACACATCTTTAAAATGTGACCTAAAAATATATTAAAACAACAAACCTTCTTTTAAAATAGAATACCATTCATTTATAGCCTAAATATAAATAGTAAATGCTTTTGAAAAAAATATTTAAAAATATAAATATTGGTTTTGTAATTAGAAATAACACTATTATAAACATGATTTAAAAATAAGAACAACACAAAAGTAAAAATATAATATTAAAAAATAATAAAATTGTTTAGGTATGTTAGTTAAATTACACTAACAAGTATAAAAAAGTTTATCAAAATGGATGTTTTAATGAGCTAATATTTCCCCAAAATATACTTAACTTTATTTAACCTATAAGAAAATCTATGATTCAGAAGCATTTGGGTGATTTGAAATGTTTCCTATTTCGTTTACTAATCCTAAATAATAATAATAATAATAATTATGCATTACCCTTTTTTCTGTTCCATTTCCATTCCTCAATGCACAGTTGCGTATGTGCCTTTTATGGGCTCTCACAAGAAATTATCTTATTACAAATTATTTCGATTCATTTTTCAATATTTATAAAAGTGGTTGTTCAAAATTATAAATAAGGTTGTTAAAATAATATTTTTAGTGGACAGAATTATATAATAAATACTTTGGATTATCTAAATGTGGAAACTTCAGTAAAATATTAGAAAGGTAAACCAACATAATTATATAGCTAAATAGTAACTAAACTAAAGCTAGTTTTTTAGTTGAATGTATTGATACAACCTTAAATATCTTAGTTTCGAAAACAACCAATTCAATTCTTAATGTTAAATTTTTAATCCAACTGAAATTATAATTTTTAGAAAGTGACCATGTAGAAATAATGAAAATAATAGTTATTCAATTATTTAAAGATTTATTTAGCTATTTTAATTATTATTGCATTGTCATGGCAATGCAACTTTAATCAAGGATAACTTAAAATGTACCAAAATGTTGAATTAGTCTACCCATAGAAACTAATTTTAGAGCTCTATTACGTTATTAATGTGAAATTTGATATTGATTTTAACAATTTGTTAAGTTACCAAATGATTTATTATTGAAACTGCCGATTTCATCTAAATTTAATAGCCTGTAAATACTTTTTTATTTTAAAAATTGATTTATACATACATCAAGATGAAGCTACTGAAAATGACGAACCTTCAAAACTTTCAATCTCAGTCCCGAGCTTTAATAGTGGGCTAAACTTATAGCTCAAAATTCAAGTACTCGCAAAGCCTTATAATTTAAGTAACAAGATTTTTATGTTCCTCCTCAAATCTAATCAAACATATTTGTAGTTTTTTTATACTCATTTCACATTACAATAATAATAGAAGTGTGCACAGATTCAAAAAGTGAAAGCTTGATACCGCTTCAATTTTCATAACTTTTTTTATAAACACCATTCTAAAACATGCACATGTGCACATGTCATGCACCATGAAATAAACAACAAAAAAACCATACACTATGGCTGAATGCTGTTTTGTGAAGCTAGCCGCTTCACAATAGCACCATCATTTTACTGAGCGCTGCAAGATCCTTTCACTCGAATGCTCACAAAGCGCTCCCTGGGATCAGTTCTCAGAGTGCGATCACTTCCTAGAACTATACCTGTGGCTTTTCACAAAAAGTGAGTTTGAAATTAATAACACAAGAAGCTACACTATGACAATATTTTACATGTGAAATACCATAATAAAATAAAGTGCTATAGTTTCTTATGTGTGTGGAAATGTGGTTTTGCACAAGATTTATTAACTTTTGTTAAGATTACGCTATACAAACGGCTTTGTGCAAAAAATTGAAATTAACAATATTAAATGCTACGCTACAATTATAAGACAACCCCTTACTTTAGTAAAAATTATCATCTTATATTAATTCAGGCCAATACAGTATTTGTTTCGTTTCACATACTTTTTACATTTGCTTGATTGAGCTTAGTAAAGTATCACTGATGTCCTGAACGCTGATAGCATGTTATCGTTTATTTTTAGCATAACATCTTACTACCTATTTAGGTTATACACTTAAGTTTTGATGTTAAATTCTCTTTGATCACCAAACTAGTATATAGCTGTCAACTCTTCCAAGTTTAACTTCTATAGTGATCTTATGTTATTCCGACACCCTAGCTCAGCCAATAACATGTTTGTCCACTGAGCCTAGGGTCCCAGGTTCGATTGCCGGCATGGCCGGAAAATGTATGATCGGTGAAATGTGGGGTTACCCTTTCACAGTGATGAATTAACGGCCGGGGACTGGATATTGTGTATGTCCTAGTCTTTAAGTTAGATTATAAGGCACATTAAGCTTTGACAGGCCTAGAAAACTGGCAATAGACAATATATGACTTGAATAATAAACTGACCCAGGTCACAGGTTCTAAACAGTAATAGATCAATAATGTTCTTATGGTATATTTGATTATTTTACTCATTTTACAAATCAACTTTTAATTTGCTGAATTTGATTGTGAATTTATCTTATTACATCTTTTAATCACTTAGCTAGCCCCGTGCAGGAATTACATTTTGACTTGTGGAAATTTTCGAGAGAGGGAAATTTGATCAGAAATAAGGTGTATAACAATGAGGAGGCCCAATGACTAAATCATTATTTTTATAATAGTTAAAGAATATATTGGCATGAATCTTAATAACTACTTACACAATATAACATTAACTCTGAATAAATAAAAGTTAACCACAGTCTTGTCCATAAGAACACCATACTCTTTCTAAACTGAGCTAGTGTGCCTAGTTACCTCATACATTTTAGATGAAGAGTTCTGCTATTATTCACTCTACGACATTAGAAACTTGAACTTACATTGCTGCACTTACAAAAGAACACCACCAGTCTCTTAGCTTGTGCTAGTTGTATCCACTCCATCTCATTGCACCCTATCTCTTTCAGGTCCATTATAATGCTATCCTCCTATTTGTGTCTAGGTTTGAGGTGAGGAAATGGCCATAATAGTGTGGTGAATTTGAGTCTGACGGCTTTCACAGTAAAATAACTTTTTCCTGATAGCATGCGCTGTTTGTAACATTATATTTCCTTAAAATCATTGGATTCATTTAGCTTTTTGAATGAGTCATTGATGCAACACTGTCATCCAATACTCTCTCCACTCCCTTTTCTAACACTTCATTTCATCTCTACATTCAGACAAAATGATTGTAAAATTTCACATGAAATTGTCTTACATTTTCAATACAAACAGTTTTTATTATATTTGTGTCTTAGGCAGTTGTAACTGAGTAGTCAAAGTGTGCATGGCTTGAATAAACTGGTTCCTTCAAAGTGTGCTATTTTAAATGTTAGTTTGAGCAATCTAATTTCTCAATTTTTATATGGTGTGGTGAATATCACTTTTTATTCATCACACCTGTGGCTACATTGAAAAATATGTTGCCCACCTCTGGTATAGGTCTTTCCACTAGTAACTTCCCATTGGGTTTGCCAGTCAACACACTGAACAATGCTCTAGAATCTCCCATTCACGCTGCATGTCCTGCCCACCATAATCTACAAGACTTTACTATCCCAACAATGTCTTATGATGACTACATGGTATATATCTCATCATTATGTAACCTCCCCCACTCCCTGCTAGCCTCTTCGCTTTTTGAACCTAACACCTTGTTTTTGAGCACCCTAAGTTGTTTTTTGTCGTGTAAAGTAAGATACCATGTTTCAAACTCAGAGAAGAACTGGTAAAATTATTGTTTGTTTTATTTTGAGTTGTATATTTATTAAAAGCAGATGAGATGTCAACAACTTAATGACCAAGTAATAGCATGCATTTCCCAACTGTATTATTTTACTAATTTCCATTCTAATATTTTTATTGCTATTCAAAATTGTTCCTAAATATTTGAACTCATTACCTATAGTAAAAAATATTTTGTTCCCAATAAGCTCCAAATTATCGACCTCAATTTGTGATCTTTGTGTTCATATACTTAATGTTTTCAGCGTTCACTTCGACACCTACTTAATTACTAACTTATGATAAAGTTTTGGTATTTCTTGCTACAGCTTCCTTACTACCATATTTAACCCGCCTCGGTGGCGTAGTTGGCTAACGCGCTAGTCATGTGGAGATTGACTGCCATGGACGGGGAGATCGAGGTTCGAATCTCGGTCGGGTGAACTGGGGGTGGCTTTTCCTAAATGGTTTTCCATTCTCCCTCCATGCAAATGCAGGTTCACTTCCTCTAATTCAACCTTCCCAATTCCTAATCCGTTAGCGTAATTAGTACTTAAAGCATATAACCCGAAAGGGTACTAAGACGCGGTGCTAAATAATAATAATAATAATAATAATAATAATAATAATAATAATAATAATAATAATAATAAATACCATATTTCACAGTATAGTCGTTGCACCCTGTTTTTAAGTCCAAAAAGTTGGCCTAAATGGTTTCATTGCTAATGGTCGCACCCTGTTTTTCAGACGTTCACTAGTTTAGCTTGCGCAGGAAGCTTTGAGTACTATCATGTGACTGATTTTGCCAGCCTGCCTACTCCCCTCTACAAACCACTCAGCTTGGCTAGGCGCATGCTAAAAATTACCATTGGTTTGCCACACTGTTCTAGCCAGAGCAGCTGCACCAAAGGAATGGAAGGGGGAGGAGGAAATTTCTCTCTTCATTGAACTTGAGCTTACTAGACTTATTTGCTGTAGTAACTCCCTCTCTCTCTCTTTATTTTGTTGTTAAGTCTATTTATAGACAAGCTCATTGGACTGGCCAGTACAGTCCCAGCATGCTACAAAATTTACCTGGGAAATTTCTATGGAAAATGTTAGACAGCTCATATAATACGAGAACAGATTTTGAAAGGGTAATTTTAGAATTAAAACATCGCATTATATTCAGGCAAAGACAGTTTTAAGTATACAAAAACAAAAAAATGAAAGCTTTACATAATGGTCACACTCTACTTTTCCCCCCAATGACTAGGCATAGAAAATGTGACAATTATGCAGTGAAATATGGTATTGTCTAATAAAGCTAAATCGTCAGCAAATCATAATAGCTATATTTCATCGTTTAATATTTGCATTACCCTAATAGAACATTCTAACGCTAGATCTAAAAGTAATGAGAAAAGTGCATTTCCTTGAATGTATTTCAAAAGTATTTGATAAGTGACATCCAAGTCGCATCCTGCCATATTCATCAGTCAAACATACCTCAAATAGCTTGACAAGTTTTTTGGCTATCCCAAATATAACTAAAATTTCCCATGATTTATTTCTTTTAACTGAATTGTAGGCCTTTTTAAAATCCATGTATTATTGATTAACTGTCATGTTATATTCCCATAGTATTTTCTGAGTAGTAAAAATCTTATTCACTGTTGAGTTTTTCCCCTCAAAATCCACATTGATGATCCCCAATTATTACTTCTGCAAAACTGGCAAAGGGCGTTTGCCAGAGTGAAGTAGAAGAAATTGATGGAAATACTCAAGAAGATTGGTATCAACTGAAGGGACAGAAGGCTGTTTTCAAACCTTTAGCTGGGATGAGTGAAAATAATGCTGAATGATGAAGGGCCCCACAACATAGAGATAGGAAGAGGCGTGAGGAAGATATGTATTTTGTCACCCAGTCTGTTCATCTTGTATGTCGAGTGGCTGGTCAGGGAAACCATTGTAACCCTTCTCTAAAAGTTAGAGGGGTTCAAATACATAAACAAAACAAAATCAAATAGTATATAAACAAAAAGGAGATTCATCTAATAGAAGTGCGCAGAGTGATTAAATTCTTTCTTTGTGTTATTACAAATGCTGGGTACACAACATGTGCCCAGCGCACGCAACTCACTCCTAGAAGCGGAAAATAATAAGGTCCACCTTCACAGAATGCCTAAACTACACGACGAGGACGAAGACTTAGAAAAGAAGGACTGTGGATAATAAACATTATTTAACCTAGGGATAATATGACGTAATTGAAAAAGTAAATGATTTCAAGTCATAAGTGCATTCAAGTTTAACTTATTTCAATTTTATTTATAGAACAATGAACATATAGTAAAAAAATATTAGAGTTCCTCCTACAAACAATGATAGTCAAATGACCTTGACCAAGCTCAACAATAATAATAAATATCATTCAATAAACAAAATATATTTAATTAACATTTACTCTTTTTTCTTCTACAAATATTTTATTAAATTCCATTAAATAGTTATGGGAATATACTATCAACGCCAACGCGTGTAATCATTAACTTTGAGTAAGACAATCACTAACAATATAGAAGATTTCTGCAACATAACCCATATCTTTACTCGTTGTGAAAAAACAACATTCTCGTAACATGTTTTAAAGTTCCTTTTATAACACCTCTGTAACAATAATTTGCCAAAGTTACTAAATTGTGAAAGTACAGGAATATACTAGTTATCTCATCTTCCTCTCTAACTCATAACTTAGCTAGTCCAGAAACCACTTTACAAGTACAAAAAATTACTAGCAATATTTATTCCTAATAAGCATAAAGTATAATTTTCCTTGTATTCGAATAACTTGGTCTCCTGTTCTAAAAGAACTTCCCCACATAAATACTCACTAAATTTAAGTTCGCTGCATTATTCTTAAGCGACCTAAATAAAGCTAAATTGATTCATGTAACCTTTGAACTTTACTCACATATGAAAGTCGCTGGCCTAACGTTATAAACAACATTCCCACATTTGTGTTTACTAAACTCGTATAGTGAAATAACTCACAAGTCAAATAGGTACAGTTAATTGTCTGTTCTGCGAACGAACCAAGATTTAAACTTAGCCTCAATAACATTTTATAAAAAAAGTAATGACAGAAATAGAATTTTAAAATAGTTAAAGTTTACGCCGAATAATAATTTTATCTTACAGTATAATAATAAGTCTGGGAAGCTTCCTGCTTCGTCCTACATTGTCGACGCCTAATCCAAGAGTATATTCTTACATTATAATAAGTCTGGGAAGCCTCCTGCTTCATCCTACATTGTCGACGCCTAATCAAAGAGTATATTATTACTTTATAATAAGTCTGGGAAGCCTCCTGCTTCGTCCTACATTGTCGAAGCCTAATCCAAGAGTAAATTCTTACATTATAATAAGTCCGGGAAGCCTCCTGCTTCGTCCTACATTGTCGACGCCTAATCCAAGAGTAAATTCTTACATTATAATAAGTCCGGGAAGCCTCCTGCTTCGTCCTACATTGTCGACGCCTAATCCAAGAGTAGCTTCTCACTTGGAAGAAGGTTGTATATATGGAGCACACTCGTCGAACAACCGAGAAGGAAAAAGGTGGGAGTCACAGAGAAAAACACACAGAGAGGGGGGATGCGCGTGACACAGAAACGTCGATTATCTTCTGGCAGAGCATAGCAAGTCCTCCATTGTTCTCGTAAGTTATTTTGTTGACATTAGGCGGAATTGAGCAGCGTGGTGGTCTCTAGCGGCGAGATGAGGCACTTGGCTTGGCGCTTGACTGTTGTTCGCGGGACTTAGTTGTTGTTTTGACGTGTTGTGAAGTCGACGTGCCTGGCCTAGTCGATGAGATTGGGTAAGTGTATTATGATGATTGACTAGCCCATTTGTTTACTTGGAGCATAAATGCTACACCCTGAAGGGACGTGGTAATTTATGGATAGGAGAATTTGTCATCACCATAATAAATTACACAGATGATCTTGCATTGCTGAACAAAAAAAGAAAAGAAATAAAGAATTGCAGGAAATTAAGGACTGCCTGATGAAGATAGGGAGAAGATATGGCATTTACATCAACATTGGGAAGTCAAAGGTGTTGGTGAAATCAAAAATTGGATAACCACTGAAAATCAAAATTGAAAACTAGGAGTTGGAAAACATAGAGCAGTTCAAGTACATGGGAAGTCTGCCGACAAAAGATGCTTACTGCACTAAGGAAATTATGTTGAGTATTGCTTTGGTCAAGGACACTTTCAACAAGAAGAGGTTACTGCTGACCAGCAAGTTGAGTTTGAAACTGAGGAAGAAACTGATGATAAGACATCTTTATCGTCTGTTTCCTGATCAATTTAGTAAAATTCCTCCATATTCCTATATCCTTTCACCATTCTTCTTCTCTCACTTGAACATTATCCATCATCTGCTGCTATCATCTCTTTCTTGGCCTCCTTTGTGCTCATTTTTCTACTTATTTAATTTCCATATTTTTTTTGCATCCTCTCATTCTCTATTCTCTTTAAACGCCCATACCATCTCAGTCTTGATTCCTCTACTATCTCATGTACTCCCTGTGCCCCTACTCCTTGCTGAACAATCTAATTTCTAATCTTGTTTCTCTTTGTGACAGCTAACATCCTCCTCACAAACTTCATTCTCATGGCTTCCACTTTTCTAGTCTTTCTTACATTCATTGACCATGTTTCTGCCGCATGCGTGACAGTGGGTATAAAGTATGCTCAAAACAACACTTCCTAACACTTCAAGGGCACTTCTCTTCTCTATAATATATCTATATCACACTTATAGAACAACTTTCCCTGCGGTCCTCTTCTCAATAGATCCTATGTGGTTAAGGTGTATTTCGTGCATGGTTAGATATTTAAAATTCACTTTTGTCATTTTGCGCTAAAAATGTTTTTCTGGCTTATATCTATTTATGAATAAACATTACTCACAATTTTATGTATTGCAGTTATGTTATTTTATGGTACTAAATTTGGTTGACTGTAGACTAGACCAGGAGATTTGAAAAGTCACTGATAAAACAATTATATTGCAAAAGTGGGGGTGAACTGAGGTCAGCCAAGGGTTATCTTCTAGACTAGCTTGGAATCCATGTAGGCCTACTTATAGCTCTACACTAGGCCTACATGTAACTCTACACTAAATGTAATTTACTTTAATATGAAAATAAAATAAATGAATGTTATTAAACTAGATATTAATTTAAAAATATGTAAGTGGGTAAAAAGGAGTGTGCGAGTAAGCTTTTTTCTCTTCAAGACAGGAAATAAGAGTTTTAGTAAAAACATCCAGTTTATTTTAAGTTTGACTGATACTTATGAATAATTGTCTGTACAAGAAATATTTCAAGTTGAGTTTGTGTAGTAAATCCTTGCATAAATCATAAGCACACACATGTATCTTTTTTTGTCAAAACAGGTTATGATCATAAAATTTCCAATTTTTAAATAAATGTTGTTTAAATCAGACAAAAGGAAATATTGAGGTATTGAATTTGCTATAAAATAGTATATTTGAATTCAATCGAATTAATAAAATTCTGAATTTTCAAGCTAAAATTGAGAATTCTTGAATATTTTGAGTTTTGAAACACTCGTCGAGTTGAGTTTAAACAGCAACTGACACTTATATCAAACTCAAATTTTCGAGTACTCGCACACCCTAAGTAAAAAATAGTGATATTTCAATAAATTCTTCTTGATTGAAAATAATCTCGCAGGGATTTTCAACGAAAATTAACTCCTTCAAAATTGCCGGAACATAGGTTTGAAGGGATTTGACTAGGTAGTTAAAATATTAAAACGATTGTGAAGTTTAGGGTAGTCATCTACTTAATGGAACATAACGTTAATTTAACTTTAATATGTTATTAATTTTGTTAATGAACACTAAATACAAACCTAACATTGATAGACATTCCTTAGTTATAACTTTAAATATTAATAATTTCCCAAAAATCCCACCAAAAAATTTCTTGACAGAGTTTTAGGAACATCTGATTTCCCGAACTTTACCCCAAAGTTTGGGATCCTGCACAGACCTATAAACAAATTTTGACGTAGAGACAAAAGTGCAATTTCTATAATCAATTATGGACTGATAACTACCAACAACAGATTAACATATGTCGTCATGAGTGTTGAGTATTGTCTAGCTTTCTGTTGCTGGCTATGTCGTCATGTGTGTTGAGTGTTGTCTAGCTTCCTGTTGCTGGCAATGTCGTCATGTGTGTTAAGTGTTGTCTAGCTTCCTGTTGCTGGCTATGTCGCCATGTGTGTTGAGTGTTGTCTAGCTTCCTGTTGCTGGCAATGTTGCCATGTGTGTTGAGTGTTGTCTAGCTTCATGTTGCTGGCTATGTCGTCATGTGTGTTGAGTGTTGTCTAGCTTCCTGTTGCTGGCAATGTCGTCATGTGTGTTGTCTAGCTTCCTGTTGCTGGCAATGTCGTCATGTGTGTTGTCTAGCTTCCTGTTGCTGGCAATGTCGTCATGTGTGTTGAGTGTTGTCTAGCTTCCTGTTGCTGGCAATGTCATCATGTGTGTTGAGTGTTGTCTAGCTTACTGTTGCTGGCAATGTCGTCATGAGTGTTGAGTATTGTCTAGTTTCCTGTTGCTGTTAATGTCGTCATGTGTGTTGAGTGTTGTCTAGCTTCCTGTTGCTGGCAATGTCATCATGTGTGTTGTCTAGCTTCCTGTTGCTGTTAATGTCATCATGTGTGTTGAGTGTTGTCTAGCTTACTGTTGCTGGCAATGTCATCATGTGTGTTGTCTAGCTTCCTGTTGCTGTTAATGTCGTCATGTGTGTTGAGTGTTGTCTAGTTTCCTGTTGCTGGCAATGTCGTCATGTGTGTTGTCTAGCTTCCTGTTGCTGGCAATGTCATCATGTGTGTTGAGTGTTGTCTAGCTTCCTGTTGCTGGCAATGTCATCATGTGTGTTGAGTGTTGTCTAGCTTCCTGTTGCTGGCAATGTCATCATGTGTGTTGAGTGTTGTCTAACTTCCTGTTGCTGGCAATGTCATCATGAGTGTTGAGTATTGTCTAGTTTCCTGTTGCTGGCTATGTCGTCATGTGTGTTGAGTGTTGTCTAGTTTCCTGTTGCTGGCAATGTCGTCATGTGTGTTGTCTAGCTTCCTGTTGCTGGCAATGTCATCATGTGTGTTGAGTGTTGTCTAGCTTCCTGTTGCTGGCAATGTCATCATGTGTGTTGAGTGTTGTCTAACTTCCTGTTGCTGGCAATGTCATCATGAGTGTTGAGTATTGTCTAGTTTCCTGTTGCTGGCTATGTCGTCATGTGTGTTGAGTGTTGTCTAGCTTCCTGTTGCTGGCAATGTCGTCATGTGTGTTGAGTGTTGTCTAGCTTCCTGTTGCTGGCAATGTCGTCATGTGTGTTGAGTGTTGTCTAGCTTCCTGTTGCTGGCAATGTCGTCATGTGTGTTGAGTGTTGTCTAGCTTCCTGTTGCTGGCAATGTCGTCATGTGTGTTGAGTGTTGTCTAGCTTCCTGTTGCTGGCAATGTCGTCATGTGTGTTGAGTGTTGTCTAGCTTCCTGTTGCTGGCAATGTCGTCATGTGTGTTGAGTGTTGTCTAGCTTCCTGTTGCTGGCAATGTCGTCATGTGTGTTGAGTGTTGTCTAGCTTCCTGTTGCTGTTAATGTCGTCATGTGTGTTGAGTGTTGTCTAGTTTCCTGTTGCTGGCAATGTCGTCATGTGTGTTGTCTAGCTTCCTGTTGCTGGCAATGTCATCATGTGTGTTGAGTGTTGTCTAGCTTCCTGTTGCTGGCAATGTCGTCAAGTGTATTGAGTGTTGTCTAGCTTCCTGTTGCTGGCAATGTCATCATGTGTTGAGTGTTGTCTAGCTTCCTGTTGCTGGCAATGTCGTCCAGTGTATTGAGTGTTGTCTAGCTTCCTGTTGCTGGCAATGTCATCATGTGTGTTGAGTGTTGTCTAGCTTCCTGTTGCTGGCAATGTCATCATGTGTGTTGAGTGTTGTCTAACTTCCTGTTGCTGGCAATGTCATCATGAGTGTTGAGTATTGTCTAGTTTCCTGTTGCTGGCAATGTCGTCATGTGTGATGTGTGTTGTCTAGCTTCCTGTTGCTGTTAATGTCGCCATGAGTGTTGAGTGTTGTTTAGCTTCCTGTTTCTGGCAATGTCATCATGTGTGTTGTCTAGCTTCCGGTTTCTGGCTATGTCGCCATGTGTGTTGAGTGTGGTCTAGCTTCCTGTTGCTGTTAATGACGCCATGAGTGTTGAGTGTTGTTTAGCTTCCTGTTGCTGGCAATGTCATCATGTGTGTTGTCTAGCTTCCTGTTGCTGTTAATGTCGCCATGTGTGTTGAGTGTTGTCTAGTTTCCTGTTGCTGGCTATGTCGTCATGTGTGTTGAGTGTTGTCTAGTTTCCTGTTGCTGGCTATGTCGTCATGTGTGTTGTCTAGCTTCCTGTTGCTGGCAATGTCGTCATGAGTGTTGAGTATTGTATAGTTTCCTGTTGTTGGCTATGTCGTCATGTGTGTTGTCTAGCTTCCTGTTGCTGTTAATGTCGCCATGTGTGTTGAGTATTGTCTAGCTTCCTGTTGCTGTTAATGTCGCCATGTGTGTTGAGTATTGTCTAGCTTCCTGTTGCTGTTAATGTCATCATGAGTGTTGAGTATTGTCTAGCTTCCTGTTGCTGTTAATGTCATCATGAGTGTTGAGGATTGTCTAGCTTCCTGTTGCTGTTAATGTCGCCATGTGTGTTGAGTATTGTCTAGCTTCCTGTTGCTGTTAATGTCATCATGAGTGTTGAGGATTGTCTAGCTTCCTGTTGCTGTTAATGTCATCATGAGTGTTGAGGATTGTCTAGCTTCCTGTTGCTGTTAATGTCGCCATGTGTGTTGAGTATTGTCTAGCTTCCTGTTGCTGTTAATGTCATCATGAGTGTTGAGGATTGTCTAGCTTCCTGTTGCTGTTAATGTCATCATGAGTGTTGAGGATTGTCTAGCTTCCTGTTGCTGTTAATGTCGCCATGTGTGTTGAGTATTGTCTAGCTTCCTGTTGCTGTTAATGTCATCATGAGTGTTGAGGATTGTCTAGCTTCCTGTTGCTGTTAATGTCATCATGAGTGTTGAGGATTGTCTAGCTTCCTGTTGCTGTTAATGTCGCCATGTGTGTTGAGTATTGTCTAGCTTCCTGTTGCTGTTAATGTCATCATGAGTGTTGAGGATTGTCTAGCTTCCTGTTGCTGTTAATGTCATCATGAGTGTTGAGGATTGTCTAGCTTCCTGTTGCTGTTAATGTCGCCATGTGTGTTGAGTATTGTCTAGCTTCCTGTTGCTGTTAATGTCATCATGAGTGTTGAGGATTGTCTAGCTTCCTGTTGCTGTTAATGTCATCATGAGTGTTGAGGATTGTCTAGCTTCCTGTTGCTGTTAATGTCGCCATGTGTGTTGAGTATTGTCTAGCTTCCTGTTGCTGTTAATGTCATCATGAGTGTTGAGGATTGTCTAGCTTCCTGTTGCTGTTAATGTCATCATGAGTGTTGAGGATTGTCTAGCTTCCTGTTGCTGTTAATGTCGCCATGTGTGTTGAGTATTGTCTAGCTTCCTGTTGCTGTTAATGTCATCATGAGTGTTGAGGATTGTCTAGCTTCCTGTTGCTGTTAATGTCATCATGAGTGTTGAGGATTGTCTAGCTTCCTGTTGCTGTTAATGTCGCCATGTGTGTTGAGTATTGTCTAGCTTCCTGTTGCTGTTAATGTCATCATGAGTGTTGAGGATTGTCTAGCTTCCTGTTGCTGTTAATGTCATCATGAGTGTTGAGGATTGTCTAGCTTCCTGTTGCTGTTAATGTCGCCATGTGTGTTGAGTATTGTCTAGCTTCCTGTTGCTGTTAATGTCATCATGAGTGTTGAGGATTGTCTAGCTTCCTGTTGCTGTTAATGTCATCATGAGTGTTGAGGATTGTCTAGCTTCCTGTTGCTGTTAATGTTGCCATGTGTGTTGAGTGTTGTCTAGTTTCCTGTGGCTGGCTATGTCGTCATGTGTGTTGTCTAGCTTCCTGTTGCTGGCAATGTCGTCATGAGTGTTGAGTATTGTATAGTTTCCTGTTGTTGGCTATGTCGTCATGTGTGTTGTCTAGCTTCCTGTTGCTGTTAATGTCGCCATGTGTGTTGAGTGTTGTCTAGTTTCCTGTTGCTGGCTATGTCGTCATGTGTGTTGAGTGTTGTCTAGTTTCCTGTTGCTGGCTATGTCGTCATGTGTGTTGTCTAGCTTCCTGTTGCTGGCAATGTCGTCATGAGTGTTGAGTATTGTATAGTTTCCTGTTGTTGGCTATGTCGTCATGTGTGTTGTCTAGCTTCCTGTTGCTGTTAATGTCGCCATGTGTGTTGAGTGTTGTCTAGCTTCCTGTTGATGGCAATGTCATCATTAATGTCAATTGTTTAGTTTCCTGTTGCTGCTGCCCCAACCACTCCACTCTGCCACAGACCCTGGGGATGAGGGCTACGAGCAGTACGTTCAAGATGCAGACAGGCAGTATCAGCTGTGTGTGACCCGCTGCTCAAGACACTCTTGGCCCAATGAGGCGACTTTCCCAGACCTCATGGAAGGGGATGACTCACATAGCTCCGATTCCCGGCCTGAGGCGGACCATGACGGTAACGGAGCCAGGAACTTTTATGAAGGTCCCTTTCTGCGCATGCTCTTCACCAGACTCGTCCGACTGCCCTACCAGGTAATTAACTTCATTCACCAATAAATAAAAAGCTATAACTTCATTTACGTTAGCTCTGTCCTGCACAGAATAATTCTCTCTCCTTATCTACTGGATTGGGGAGTAAACAGCATTTACAACATTTCTCTAAGGGAAGGATCTTAAAGAAAATTAATATCTTTCTAGGGGTTTACAAGCTTGGTTTTTTTTTATTTGAGTCAAACTCGAGTCGAGTAGTTAAAAAATCTCCCAAGCTCAAGTCGGGTTTGAGTATTTTCATGATTTTAAAATGTCAGCAGTCAAAAAAAACATAAAATGTAAATAGTTATCACAGCTTTAAATTGTGAGTTTTTAAAAATATATGAAAACAACCCATATTATTAAAATAAAAATGGCACTCACTTTAATAAAAAGAGAATACTTTTGAAAAAAAAAGTTAAGTAGGTAATGGAAATATTGGCTTTTAAATTAGAACTAACCCTTTAAAAAACACGATTTAGAAATAAAAATAGTACTCAGAAATGTATAGTAATACATTGTAGAAACACCTTACAATGATCTAAAGTAATTGATAGTGAACGAAGTCAACCTTAAATTACAATTAGATTAGGCCTATATACCCACTTATCTCTTCATTTCTTGTCTTTTCTTCTTAAACTATTACACTATTACACTATTACACTATTACACTATTACACTTCTGCAGTAATACATTGTTTTACATTTTCAGAAATATTCCTTTATCAATTGAAGAGACATATTGAAAAACACAAAAACACAAAGAAAGATATGTTATGGAACTACATACTTCTAGATTTAATACTTGATCTATCTTTCCATGTTGACTTCCTTTATTATTATTTATTTTAACTAATTGAATAGTGTTTTTAGAATGTTTTCATAATAATGGTCGCACTAATAAATTACCCAAAGCACTTCCATAACCAGTAGTTCCTAAAGACAGTTCACTCATTTCCAACCCCTAGTATTTCCTAAATTTTAAAGTTAAGATATTGAAACACATGCTATTCAAACGGGTTATTGATTCTCTTGATACCATTAAGAATAGAAGGTTTAAAGTATCGTGGAATCAAGTTCGATATCTCTACTACTATTCAGATTCTTAAAATTTCAAACAAAATTTATTTTAGGAGTGTGTGAAAGTTCTGTCTTTCACTTCAAACAAAATCAAATAAAATAATAATATTAAATGTTTTAGCAGCTGAATCAGAATTTGATTATTTTAAAAAAAAGAGTTAAATTTAGGAAAACAATATTTTTTGTATAAATATATAGCTTTAAGAATTAAATATCATTTACAAAATTCCATACTAGCAAACTGAATTGACATGTTTGGTTTAAATTTATAAATTAAGCTACTTCCATTACATGCCATCATATTATTTTGGATGTTTGTCACGTGAACATTAATTTGTGATATACATGGAAGCACAAAATTAATAAAAATTGATCGCAAAAATGTGTAGTTTACCTGTTTTATTTTTGAAGCATAGTCTAAGTTGATGAATAATAGAAGCCTATTTGAAATATTCGAAATTTATCACACTCTTAATATATTTAATGAGGTATAGAATTACCATGGTTTCCTTGCAGCCCTACGAGATAAACCTGCAGTTGACAAGCCTAGTGTCTCGACTTGCCATGTTGCCACATCCTTACCTCCATGAGTACCTGCTGAATCCATTTTTACCAGTTCTACCAGACACCAATACGCTGTTTGGGACTTTGGAGCTGGTGGCAGCTGAATTAGTCACACAGATCCCTCTACTCAAGAGCTACAAGCAGGCCCTCTATGCCACCAGGCAGAGGCTCCTGGAAGGAATATGTGATCCTCAGTGAGTTAGCAACACACTTGCGATTCATTCAAAATTATACTTTTTTATGCAATCATTCACATTAAGTGTAAAGACTTGTATGCCTCGTAAAAGCACTACATTTAATATTCTTTAGTTAAAAAAAAATAAAAAATGTAAGAGAAAAATCACAAAATAAATACAAGTTAATATAAATACATTTAATCTATATCCTCTGTTGATTAGTGTTCAGAGTTACTGGCTACAAATTCAGATGTCCCGGGTTCGATCCCAAGTACTTTAAAAAAAATTGTCTAGGAAGCAGTTGGTCTGGAACGGAGTCACACTCAGCCTTGCGAGGATAAATTAAGAGCTAATTGAATAAATAAGTGGCAGCTTTTATTTAGAAAACTGATTAATGGCGTGTTCTGACAATATGACACCCTCTATCAGCAAATGTTGGCACTTTTGTCACTAACTGCAGTGGCCGCTTAGTCGGCTAGCTTGCTTGTAGTGTCACACCATGGAGCTATATGTTATACTATTTATTTGGAAGAAAGTACAAAAAAAGTGCGCACCCACACATCCACACAAATGTATACGCACACACACGGTTTCAGGAGGAATAGCAGTTATTCGGTGAGGTTTTAGTATTGATAATTATGATTAAAAAAGTTCATATAAACATGTGTCCAACTCTAAAATTTTTTTTTAGTTGTCTTATGCTTGAAAACAAACCTATGATTAACGCCTTAGTTTGGAAATAATTGAACATAAATGCTTACTATTTGAGTAGTATATAAGTGATTCCAAGAGAAGTCGCAGTTGATAGGTTTTATCGAAGCTTTGCATACCTCTAGTTTCAACTGTTGACATATAAGAACATTGATAGTTTTAACAGTAAATATCTTGTGTTTTCCCCAGAGAGGAGACCAATAGCATCCTTGAAAGCGTAATAGTTCTAGAGGAGTTCAGCAAGGAGCTGTCTGCTATAGCGTTTGTCAAGTACCATCACTCCTCCTGAGTGCGGCTGAAACCCCTGTTCCCGCAACTGCCAGAGAGGCCGTTCAACACCAGTGTCCACTACAGGACACGCGGGGACTCGGCTGGCACCCGCTGGAGCATGTGGAGACAGCTGTACAGGGCGCTCTGTCAGCCGGAACACAGCTACGAGGTGTATCTGTAAATCAAACCAAGGGTCTTTATGCCCTGAAAAAGCTAAAAGTGTTAATGAAAACTTGTGTTGTAAAGTGTGTTTTTCTGTGTGTCCTTCACAGCCTTCATAGTTGGTGAATAAAAGGCAACTGGCGTGTGCTGACGCCTTTAATTCCTATACGTTAGCTTGCATATCAATATTTAACTTTACAAAATGGTTTAAATATTGTTAAAAAATGACACCTTAAGTCATCGGTGGGTGTGTTTCTGATAGTTCTAAGTAGTCAATGATCTCACATGTCCATCACAGACTATGCCTTAATCTTTGAGTGAAGAGGATCCTGAGAAGAGGCTGAATCTGGGATATCTTGGTGAGAAAGGATTGGATGACTAAGTTGAGTATCTGTAGTTCTAATCCCATGATAAGTTGTCATTTTAAAACTACATTTAATTGAAAACTTGAGAACAGCAATGGTAACATCAATCAATTTCACTATCTGTACCGACCTCATTATCCTTAACTTCAAGGGGGTTGAAAAAATATAAATAAATTAATTTTGAATTCCTAGCAACGAAAATATGAAAAAAGAAAAAGAAAAAAAAAATCATCAGCTTCAACTCTGCTTTAAAAGTAATTCTAGCTTTTACAATGTCAAAGCTTTGATAAAAATATAATAAAAAACAATTACATTTTAAATACACTTTTATGGTGAATTTTAATAGTTCTGTGCTTTTAGGTTACATGTTGTAATCTATAGCTTGATTAATCAGCTTAGTATGAAAGTTAAAATAATTGCAATAAAACATTTGGTTTGAATTAGGAACACTTACCTGAGTAATACCAGAATAGAAATACTTTAGATAAAACACTAAAAAAACACATACACATTTTAAAGGATAATATTTCACTGACATACAACTTCTTCAGTTTAAGAGAGTGTTGGTGAAAGTTTGTCCTTAAAACTGTGTTTATGTGGATTTGAGGGTTTTATCATTCTTAATCTAAACTATTATTTAGACTAGTGCTCTCTTCCAAATAAAACATTTGGTAAATTACATTTAATGTTTAAATATTAGCAATAATATAAATATACTAGGGCCGGGCCGATAAGCTCTTTTGCAGATATTGCCAATGCCAATATTTTGCTGCAGATATTGCTGGTAATCAATGCTGATTTAGTTTTTTTTTCAATATTACAAAAGTGTACAGTAAAAATAATAAAAAAACAAGAATTATCCGATTTAACCACTTTTAATCTTTTCATGATAGTAGTAGGTTTTTTGAATAAGAGTTTAAATTAAAGTGTTAAACGTTAAAGTTGGCTAGATATATTTAATCTTTTTGCTAGGCTTACTGCACTGTCATAATAAACAAGAATTTACATTATTACAAATAAAGTGATATATCAATACCAAATAATAAATAAATAAAACCCAAACTTAATAGTGTACACATAAAGAGAATACACCTAGTTTGTTTTTAAATGAAGACCATTTATACATAAGAAAATATTTTGACCCTGTCATATTAAACAAGAACATTCATATTCATAAATAATAAATTCAAATCTCATTTAGGCTCCTAAATGAAAAATAAATCAAGAAATGCTGCAATAAATATTATAACAAAATCATAACCATAAATAACAAATCTAGAATTGTTGGTTTTGCTGTTTATTATAAAATAAAATATTTAACGCAAAGTTAAAGAATTTGTGTTTACATGAAAGAGACTGTATTTAAATATTTTTGTTTGAAACATAAATTATATTTTCATGACTTGAGAATTTAAAATATATCTATGGATTTTGAATTACCTGCATAAAATATCTGTGTGGTAAAAAACTTTTTATTCTTGGCCTATTGTGCCAATATCGACCGATAAATTGGCATCGGCCCAGTCCCAAAATATACACAAAACTTTATTTTGCCACAACATAAAATAATAAGATTCAAACTTTGATTTAGATTAAATGATGTTTCATACATTGGATTCAGGTTCACTTCGATTTGAAAAAGTAGACTTCATACAACCTAAAATTGTTTTAATACCTAGCGGGAAGGACAGTTTACCAGTAAAAGGCTGATACATTCATTTGTAATATTTAATATACATTGTTATAAAAATGAAATAATTCACTTTTTAGTATTATATTCAGATAATTACTTTTCTTGTTTACATAACAGGAAGCCATCTTATGTTAAATCTGTTTCTTTCCCAGACTCCCCATTTTTCAAGCTTTTAAACATTATTATTTTTATTGATTAACATATCCATTTATGTTAGAAAGTTTTCAAGCACCATGAATCAACAGAATATATTCTCTATAAGATGAAGTACAGTGTTAAAACCCATAATTAGTAGGGCTGTGCGGGATCCCAAACTTCAGGGCAAAATTTTTTTGGAAAATAGGCATTCCCAAGACTCATGTGGGAAGTTAGTATTTCCCAGATTTTTTGAGAAAAAAGTAATATTAATATTCAAGTTCAACTAAGGACAGTCTATTGATGTTACATTTGTATTTAAAATTCGTTAACAATGTTATTAATTTACCATCTAATAAACAAAACTCAATGCCATCATAAATATAACCACACTACATATATAATTGGTGGTAATACCACACCTGAAAATATTTAAGGCAAGAAAACATATTTTTACTGCGCAATTATGGATTACAAAGTGGATTTTAGAAATTGAATTATGCATAAAATACACTTTAAAACACACATTTTCAACAAGGAAAACCCATCACTTGTAATGACCAGATTTTTTTTTAGCATCGTGTCTTACTACTTGTTCAGGTTGTAGGTCTATGTACTAATTTATTCTAATGTGTTAGGAATGAGGAAAGTGTAATGTAGAGGGAGTGCACCCACATTTGTGCGGAGGGAAGGTGAAAAAACATTTAGAGAAAACAACCATCAGTGCACCTTACTGGGCTCAAACCCCGATTTCCTCTTCTGCGTTCAGTCTATTGCAGGAGTAGCACCTTAGATCATGCCATGCAGCCACCAATTTTTTTTATTGATGCTAGAAATAGTATAGATAAAAAAGTTGGAAAGAATAATAATTTTGGAATAGAAACAGTTCCTCATTTGTGAGATTTGGCAACCAGGCACACTGGCTCAGTTGATATGGAAAAATCTCTGGCTCGCTTTTATTAATTCAAATTAATTAATGTATTTTGATAAGTTGGGAAAGTGATTATTAAAATTTAACACCATGAAATTTTCATATCGAGTCAATCTTAAAATATATTTTTAGTTGTTTATTTTAGTTATACTAAAAATGCTTGACCTAAAAATCTATACACTTATAGCATTTGCATTAGGCATATTTTGTTTATTTTACCTTATGTTGAATTATTACTTAGTACTTGTTAGACAAAATACTAGCTACATTTTATTTGGAAAACATATAATTTAAATTTAAATGAGATAAATAATGTTTGAGTGTCTTATTTTATTTTCCTTTCAAAATCTTTAAAATATTACAAAATTTAAATTTATTGTTAGAACTCATAATTGAAATTGAAAAATAGTTTTTGTATCTTTTTCTGATATACTTCAAAATATTTTTTGGCACTTGCCCAGACCTTTGACTAATTTTAAACTAAAGTTTAACTCCTTTTTGATCAAATTGTCATAAGTTTCCAAATTTATTATCAAATTATGTTTATTATTTTAAATTGAAATAAATTTCAAGTATAAGTCTTGACTTATAATAAATCTTAATAAAATAAATAAGCCTTACTTATAAAATAATTCCTAAATTTTTCCAGTTCCCACAATAAAGTTTTATATCCCGAAATCAAAAAATCATTCCTGCACAGGCCTGATAATTAGTGTCACATGATTTTTGGGACTCTGCAATGTTAACAGACTATCCAAAATACTTTCAAGCGAGAAATAATTAATCAAATACCCAAAGCTATTAATTAGTTTTACAGCTTGAAACTTTTTTTCACACTCATAAGTTGTTTTATGCAAAAATATCAAATAACCTACAAAATTTAGTAGTGTGCAAAAATTCAGGACTTTGACTTGGTTTTAAAATAATATCAGCTTCGACATCGCCTAGAAAAACCCCACGCTTTAACATTTACATAGCTTTGCCAATAAAAATTTTGACAGATAAAATAATTTATTTTTTGATTACTGTCATTTTGAACTTTAGTGTTCGTCCCTTTTATATGTTTCTCTCCAACTTTCCTATACCTTTTTCCAAATATAATAATATATTCATTTTGGATATTGTCTCAAATCGACAAGGTGGACTTTGCAAACACCTACAAAATAATTAACAAAATTGAAATATAATTTAAGGACAAATTGTAATATACCTGATTTGACCCGAAAGGATATTTGAAAGCATTGACAATAATCTCGTCCTAATTTTACAACCGTATATTATTCTATTTAAATAATACAATCTATTATGTGGCGCTTAAAGCACTTCTTCTTCCAAGAAGGCACAAGAGCCACTATAAATGACGTCAGAGTGCATGACGTAGGACCAGCAAAGTCAGAATGAAAATTTAAAAGTCTTTAAAAAATAACTTCCTCTTCTCGAAAGATCGATATGCAATTCTAAACGGTAATTTGAGCCAGCTTCCTGTTCTCGAACATTCTACCTCCACTCACTTTTTTTTTTTATATTCTATTTTGTTTTTCTAGTAGTTTCCGTGAGCAATAGATATATGTGAAAGATGGGGCAATAGAACCTCACTAGGAGTCCAGTCCTTGATGTACTCGGACTGCAACTCCTGTCCGCGATTCCTACGATCGTGTTATCAGCCGCCTCTCTAAATTGTTACGCTAAACGACATGATCAGTTTTCCGACCATTACAAATAGTGATTATTGAATAAATAAATAGTATCAAACTTTACAATTGTAAATACTAAATACTAATACTAAATAAAGTGATTTATATCAGTAACAATTATACACGTAACAAATGGCTCCAACGTGAGGGCATTCACAATATAAACATTTCATAAACCTTATAAATGGTGTCCTAAACGAAGAGGCATTATATAATAACTCTTTAATTGGCGCTCGATCACGGGGCTATAAATACCAATTATATCATCAAAATACCGTAATGCTTTAATTAGTGCTCAATCATGGGGCAATTATCAGCTAATTAAACTATCACTTCAATTGGCGTCCAAACGTGGGACCCGTAACGAAACTCTTCAATTGGCGCTAGATCACGAGGCTATAAATACCAATTATATCACCAAAATACCATACCACTTTAATTAGTGCTTGATCACAGGGCAATTATCAGCTATTTGAACGGTGTCACTTCAATCAGAGACATCGCCGACCAAGAACTCTACAAATGGCGCCTTACCGTGGGACGATTAAAGAACTTTAATCACATAATTCTATAACTCTTCAAAATATTATTATATATTTATTTTACTTTAATACAAGTTTAAACAATCAACAAAATAGGCTATTACCAAATTTTATTTTTGCTGGTAAAATAAATTGAATGTGAGTTGCAAACTCCTATTATATTTTGTAATAAATAAAATGATATAATTTAAGGAAGATGGTATAGCACAAATAAAAGTAAAAATACTAACACATATTTACACACACTTCAAAATTTTTATGCTATTATAGCATCTTCTTCAGGAAGTAGTAGTAATTATACCAAACAGGATGCTGTCCTCAGTGATGCCAAGACTATCTAACCCTATTTTTTAAACAACCTAAACTCCTTTTTGGCTCTGAAGTTCACTTCAAATCAATCCCATGACCAGGCAACATTTCTTGATGTGGACATTATACTTTCAGGTAGCCATTTAAAAACTTCTGTACATCTTAAACCCACTATTAGAAAACAATATCTGCATTTTATAGCTGCCACCCATTCAACACTAAAAGATATATCCCATACAGTCTTGCCATACGGGCTCACCGCATCTCCTTTGATCTAGAAATTCTTCAAAACCACCCAGAAAACCTTCAAGAAGCCTTTACAGAGAGAGGATACCCGAAACCTCTCATTAATAACCTACTTCGACTAGCTGAAACTCCACAATCACCCAAACCTGAAAAACCAGATACTACACCTATAGTGAATAAGTACTACAAAAGATAAATTCAATATTAGCGTCTAGTTTTAACATGTTGGAAGCATCCAGCCGTACCAACAATATTCTAAAAAAACACCAGTCCTTATGTATAAACAGCCTCCTTCACTTTGAAATCTTCTGGTACACTCTAAACTCAAAACTGAAAATGACACCACCTTCATTCAACCACAACAAGGCTCTCAACCTTGTAACAAAACAGCTTGCAAAACCCACCAAATATATCATCCAGCAGCCACTTTCTCTAGCAATATCATCAACTCCATCCATACCATCAAAGACACTCACATATGTGAGTCCAGTAACCTATACTTCATTCACAGTAGGAGTTTACCTCTGAAAGCTCATTTTTCCTACCAATATCCTACTATATAATAGATTTCTGGTAAGGAAAAAGGCCTTTCAGAGGTAAACTCCTACCGTGAACGAACTTTAATTTATCAACTAGAATGCCAATAATGTACTGCAAACTATGTTGGCCTCACCACTGAAACTCTCTGTAAACGAATGGATGGACACCGCCATGACACCAAAATTAAGAATCCAGAAAAACTAATTTCAGCACACGCCTCCAATCATAACCTCATCTTTGAGGACTGCTACACTGTCAAGGTGTTAAAATCATTCCACAAGACACATTGTAATATGTCTTAGTTAAGAAGATGGGAACTGGCACATCAATGGATCACAAAGTCTAGAAAACCACCCAAACTAAATATTTGCTAATTTCAACCCATAGACTACACCAGCACCACCTACCATCCATAGAGTAATAGAGAAACATTCATTGAATTTCAACTCCACCAGAGAAGTTTTCATGCTTACCAATCAAGTTGGCATCATTGAAGACAACATCCTGTTTGGTCTAATTACTACTAATACTTCCTGAGGAAGATGCTATAATAGCATCAAAATATTGAAGTGTGTGTAAATATGTGTTGGTGTTTCTACTTTTATTTGTGCTCTACCATTTTCCAAATATTCCATCATTTTACTCATAACAAAATGTTTTTGCTCAATTCACTTTTTTCATAAATATAAACTCCTATTATAGCATTATTTTATAGTACATTTTAACTCTGGATAATTTCAAAATTATTGCCCAAAACAATACTGACAAAAACTAAGATAATAAATACTTTGTCTTTTAATGAACCCTAATCATATCATACATCATATTTAACCACTCCAAATTATATATATGAAAGGCACAGGAAAAAGTGTGATAGTTGAAATTAAAAAGGACAAATACTTTAAGGCTTTTATATAACATAAACAACACAATTCAAATTGTGCCACTGCTACCATTGCAGTAAAAGGAAATTGGTTGGAGCCACTCAATTCTTTGTCCTATTTTTCAATTTATCAGAACTTTTCAACAGGGAGTATGAAATGTGTGACACAATCTACTAAAAAGAGGAAACTAAAGAACAAAAGACATGTGGGGTTGTAGGTGTGTGGGGGGTAAATTTATAAAGACAAAAGATTGGCATAGTTGTGATAGAGTGAACCTGTTTCCAGGAGTAGGGTGGTACAGGATAACTACAATTTTTTATTTAAGTGTGGCAGCAATATAATGTGTTGTTTCATGGTACCTTCTTGCATGTATATTATTACATGGTATCTCAAAAGGTAAAAATATGTTTCCGTCAAGAGTACCTTATGTCTAGTCATTGATAATAAATAAGTTTATAAACATTTAATTAAACTAAAGAAAATGACCTGACTTTGTTAAATTTGAATCTTTGATTGAAAAAGAGAAAGTCTTAACATGCATTTTTATTTAAACTTTTAGTTTACCACAGTTTTATAAATAATATTTAGATTACATAAATAATTTTATGTATTTAATTTATGAATGCTAACTTTTTTGTTAAGTTAAATAAGAAAGTAATATTACCTTACATGCCAATCACATGTCTACCTTTCATTTAATGATCAAATAAATCAAATTTGGTTTGTTTTCTTTCTTAATTGTTTCATTAGCTCTTGGCTAATGTTGAATATAGTTATAAAATACAGTATAATAGTGAAAATAATACTATATAAAATGTATTTACTCATTTATTAAAAATCCAAGAGAGTTCAAATACATATAAATTAATATAATAAATGTATACATTCTTTTTATAGCATTCACTTGTTGTTTTTATGTGTTTGGGCTGTTTTTTAAAATGTTTGGTGCTGTGATAGAATTAAATATAATCATAATGGCTGTTTGTTTCAATAGAGGATAATTTTTATTTGTATCTTTTAAGAATGAGTAGGAATATTGGAAAAGGAAATGTACAAAGAATTCAAGAAAAATAATATTAAATGCATACATTTTAAAAAGATAGTTGAAAAGAAAGTTGAATCCACTATTTTACAAATCTGAATCTGAGTTTTGGAAAAACTTATGAACATAAGAGGAAATAAAGATATAATAAAATAATAGAAAATACAAATAACTATAATTAATGTTAACATTCTTTCTTATAATCCAATCATTACAACATTAATACTTTCAGTTACATGTTGTGTTGGGCAGAGTAGTGATCGAAATACACAATATTGCTAACACAAAGTATAGTACGACCAGTACAGCGCTTGGCTGGAGCATGACTAACGGTTTATTATTTGAAAAAACCTTTTAAGACTAAATTCATGAGACATCTTTCGGCGTTATAGTGAACTACAAATGTAAACAAACAACGTTTTGACGGTAATAATTGAACTCCAACACTCCCCCTCAATTTTGAGTCCAAAAGGTCAATAGGTAACAATCAAGCACGTAAACCCAATTCGTTGACACACTTCTCGTGTTTGGCTCCAGGAAGAGGTTTTGTTAAGATGTCAGTTACCGTATCCTCAGTGGATAGATATTCAAGCCTTAGTGGGTGATCTTGGAGAGCTTGACGAATAAAATGAAACTTTATGTCTACATGTTTCGATCTTGAGTGGAAGACAAGGTTATATGCCAATTTTCCAGCTGATTGATTATCATTGAAAATAATGATGTTCGACAACTTTCAAACTAAGTTCTCGTACAAAGGTCATCAGGAAGATTGCTTCCTTCGCAGCTTCAGTGAAACTCATATATTCTGCCTCGGTTGAAGATAAAGCAACGGTTCTTTGCTTTCTTGAGCACCATGATACCGCCGCTCCGGACAAGGTGAAAGTGTAGCCTCTCTAGGACTTTCTGTCAGTGTCACAGTTTCCCCAGTCGGCGTCTGCGAAACCGGAAATGCCTTCCTCATCCCTGAAGTAAACCAACTTCTTGTCAACGGTTCCTTGTAGCTATCTTAGCACACGCTTGGAGGCTTGCCAGTGAGTTGAGGTGTGACAATTATTATATTGACTCAGCATGTTGACTGCGTAAGCGATGTCAGGACGGGTAACGATAGTGATGTACTTGAGGGCTCCAATCAACACTCTGAATTGGATATTGCTTTGTTTCTTCTGTGTTAGTGGAGGAAGAATCAAACTTGACCCCGGTTGATATCGGTGTCTTCGCTGGTTTGCAGTAATCCATCCCGAACTTATGTAAGACATCCCTGATGTAGCCACTCTGACATAACGTGACTTTGTCCTTGGATTGGGTCACTTCAATTCCTAAACATTGATTTATAGCTCCAAGGTCCTTTACATCAAATTTGTTTGACAGTTCATCTTTAATGTGTCTGGTTCGCTCCGGTTTTCCAGAAGCAATCACAATGTCATCAACATAGATGAGCACGTAGACTGGGTGTTTACTTCGACTATCAACGTACACGCATGGGTCAGAGTTTGTGGGCTGCAACCCGATGGATTCTAAGGTTGCACTTAATTTAGTGTGCCACTGTCGAACAGCTTGACGGAGCCCGTAAATAGCCTTCCAAAGTTTGCAGACTTTGTTACCGGATTTCAGTTTATGAAGCATGTCTTTTGCCTTCCCAACAATGCTGTCGTCATTTTTAGTCCTAATCATCTTTTGTAGTGCCTCGACAAGCAAGTCCGGCTGTTCCATGAATGTTAATGTGTCGATGTCACCATTCAAATAGGCCGTTGTAATGTCGAGCTGTGAGGCTTTTAAGTTGAGCTTAGCTGGCAATGCCATGAGTAATCAAAATGATTTGATCCCGGCAACTTGGAGCAAAAGTGTCCACAAAGTCGATTCCTGGTCTTTGGGCAAAGCCTCTTGCGACCACCCTTGCTTTCCTTCGAAGTAACGTTCCCTCAGGTTTATACTTGTTTCGGAGAACCGCCCTACAGTCAATCACTCTATCATTGGTTGGCCTGTCAACGATTTCCCAAGTTTCGTTGCCGACCAAGCATCTGATCTCAGAATATATTGCTTCGAACCATTCCTCGCGATCTGGCCCCTTCATGGCACTGTCCATGTGAATCTATGAGGCATTCATCTCAACAGGGACATTATGAAACGATCCATCTTCCCTGTTACTTTGAACATTGTTGTACTCCATAGTTTCTTGAGATGATGCAGTGCTTGAATACCCAGTATCTTTTTCGTATGGTAGATCATTGTTGAGAGCAAGTTTCTAGTCGGCCCGGTTGGTCGCAGGCTGATTATATTTTAGTGGGGTGACCCCTTCTTCCGGTACACATTAGCTTTGGTCTGCTGGGTCCTCATTCGGCCAGCATGTCAGATTCGGTGCCTGTGGCACTTTGATGAGCTTGTCGCTCTCCAATGTCGAGCATGGAGTCATCATTTACCTCGAATCCATGAAATGGTTCATTGTCTTCCAGAGCGCTCGGACTGATCTCTACGTCCTTTTGTGAGGACTCTTCTTCACTGAACCCTCCTCCTTCATGTTGACAGAATATTTCTTCTTCTTGAAGAAAGTCTGCAGATGTGTGTTCGGGCCCAGGCTTGGCCTAGAATCTTATGTCCCTGGAGACACGGATTTTTCGTTCACTTGGTAACCATACCCGGTAGGCCTTGGAACAGTCAGAGTAGCCAACAAAGACCCCTTTCTTTCCTTTGGGCTCGAACTTTCCTTTATTGGGAGACTTGTCGAGGATGATGGCTTTCTCCCCAAATATACGAAGATGCGAGATATTCGGCCGTCTTCCCAACCATCTTTCGTATGGAGTTCCTTCAGACAACCCTTTTGTTGTGCATCGATTTCGGATGTGGTTGGCTGTCGCTATGGCTTCGGCCCAAAAGGACAGTGGCATTCCAGACTCTAATAGCATGCACCTAGCAGCCTCAACCAGAGTGCGGTTCTTCCTTTCTGCGACACCGTTCTGTTGTGGGGTGTGCGGAGTTGTTAGACGTCGTTGGATGCCTGCACGTTTGAGGATGGAATCCATTTTGTCGTTGCAATATTCTTTGCCATTATCCGATTGAAGAGCTTTTATCTTATGCCCTGTTTGATTTTCGGCTAGATTCTTGAACTCAATGAACTTCTCAGTGACCTCTCCCTTGTGATGAAGGAAGTATATTTGACACCATCGACTGTAGTCGTCTAAGTATGAAGGTTACGAAATAACGTGCGCCGCCTTGAGATGCTTCCCTCATCGGCCCGCAGACGTCAGAATGGATTAACTCCAGAAGCTCTTTTGAGGTTACCTCTCGTTTGGTGAAAGGAGTTGATGTTATTTTTCCTTCTAGACAGGTGTGACAGTTTTTTTAAGTCAGTTGAGTCATTGAATTCTAAACCAATCACACATTGGTTCTTGAGCATATTGACCATGTCTCTCAAATTCAAATGACCAAGTCGAGCGTGCCAAATTTCTAATTCATTTTTTAGAACTTTTGGTCCTGTGACCGTGCACACTTGCTGATCGCTTTCACATAAGTAGAATAAGTCAGCAATTCTATTCACAACTTTAATGTCACTGTTTATGCCTTCTATGAGCGCGCAATCTTTTTCAAATGTCACCTTGTTGTTGTTGTCAACAATTTTTGCCACAGAGATGAGGTTCATTCGGAGGTCGGGTACATATAAGGTGTCTTTCAATGTGATAGAGTCTGTCACACTGTTCGCGGTGGTGATTTGCACGTCACCTTTCGCTTTTACTTGCGTGGCACTGTCATCGGCAAGTTTAAGATTCCCGTACATTTTCTTCGTGCTCGTGAATGCATGTTCATTGTTGCATAGGTGAGATGTGCAACCACTTTCAATGCACCAAAGGTTGTTTATGTTGCTTGATTTTGTGATTTCTTTGTCGACGAAAAAACAACAATGAGCTTTATTTGCCATTTGTTCGCTCAACTTCTGTGCCCTTTCTTTTTGCAAAAACCGCATTTATAGTTTGGTTGTGGTTTTTGTTTACGTTTCTGTTCGGATCCAGCACTACTGCTCGTACCACCTTTTGGTCGGGCTATGAACTGTTTTCCTGACTTGACAAACATGGCGGAACTTCCGTTTTCCGGAGCATGTGCGTTATGTTCTTTCAAGACTTTCACTTTCAACGTTTCAGCGCCAGGTAAATTGTTGTGGGACTCGATTGCACATCGAAAGCTGTCATAACTGCTGGGGATACTATATTGCAGCATGATTGTCAACAGGTCGCTGTTACTGTCCACTTACATTGCTTGCAACTTATCTACAGCGTCAAAAAATCCAACGAGATGTTCAGTCACATCGTCACCATCTTGCATCTTGTGTTGTGTGAGACGTTTGAGCAATGTTGTCTTGCGAAAAAACAACAATGGGCCTCCTCAGCTTTATTTGCCGTTTGTTCGCTCAACTTCTGTGCCCTTTCTTTTTGCAAAAACCGCATTTATAGTTTGGTTGTGGTTTTTGCTTACGTTTCTGTTCGGATCCAGCACTACTGCTCGTACCACCTTTTGGTCGGTTTATGAACTGTTTTCCTGACTTGACAAACATGGCGGAACTTTCGTTTTCCGGAGCATGTGCGTTATGTTCTTTTAAGACTTTCACTTTCAACGTTTCAGCGTCAGGTAAATTGTCGTGGGATTCGATTGCACATCGAAAGTTGTCATAACTGCTGGGGATACTATATTGCAGCATGATTGTCAAAAGGTCGCTGTTAATGTCCACTTCCATTGCTTGCAACTTATCTACAGCGTTCAAAAAATCCAACGAGATGTTCAGTCACATCGTCACCATCTTGCATCTTGTGTTGTGTGAGACGTTTGAGCAATGTTGTCTTGCGAGCAGGTGTTCGCGTGCACCATTTTCTTAGCTTAATGAATCGTTCAACTTCTGCACCTTTTTGATTTATAACTTTTCGTTTAATCAAAATATCGTTTCGTTTCCGATCGCGTAACTCGGGCCCATAACCTGTTGGGCAGAGTAGTGATCGAAATACACAATATTGCTAACACAATGTATAGCACACCGGTGCAGCGCTTGGCTGGAGCATGACTAACGGTTTATTATTTGAAAAAGCCTTTTAGGACTAAATTCATGAGACATCTGTCGGCGTTATAGTGAACTACAAATGTAAACAAACATGAACGTTTTGACGGTAATAATTGAACTCCAACATGTTGAATTACTAGTCTGGGGCCTGGTTGTTAAATTCATTCTATAATTATAATTGGTGCGGAACCATCAATAAGCAGTTAAGCTCTAAAACAAATATCACTTGGAAAATTGAAAAAAAGATTTTTTAAGGATTTGAGTCTCAAATTTGAAATTTTCTTAAATTATCGAATCTCAAATTTCCTTAAGGATCAAAGTGATTCAAAGAATTTGAGGATCCAATCCTTAATTTTAAAGAAACATTCTTTTTGACTAAACTAGTGTACTAGGAACTTTTAAACATTGGGTAGGTAGGGTTTGTAAGAAAGCACGGATGAAAGAGAATATCTCACCCTACCATTGAGTGGGAAGGCACAACTCATCATCTCATCAACTATTAGCACAAATCATTTCTAATCCTAGTTTAATACAAGTACAAGTACAAGTACAAGTACTACCTGTCATGGAGGTAATTAAAAAGTCATGAAATGAGATTTTTTTCATGAATATTTTTATTGTGCACTTTAAGAACAGTGTTTTATTAAAATTTTGCTTAAAATTGGCTTAAGCTAACAAGACATAAAATAAAATTAGTAAGAAAGGAGGTAAGAGGGATCAGCCATAAAAATGTCAAGACTGCGGGTTGGTATCCTGGAAGTAGCAACATAAATACACTGGACAAGTTCAAATCCTTCCAAACTGGTTTTCATCATGCCCAATAATTCAAAGTAAGCTCACAATATTTACTATTTTCATCATAAATGCCACACATTAAAGAAACATACATTTTCCTACTTGCTTTCTACCTGTGACTGAATCTTCTATGCTTACTCAGTACGAGGGATATAACCATATCTCTTTGATTTTAAGACACACACCTATGCAATTTAAACATCTAAAAAATGGGGTGCGTCTTAGAATCATAATTCTTTTCGATTTTTCCTGTGCTTTGCACATGGCACCACACGTTTTATTTTCACGCGGAAGGCCCACCTCATATGTTTGAATGTTTGACCATTTAAATATTATTTGAGAAAGGAATATGAATCCTGGCTGTTGACTAAAAACCTTCCGCTGACACCTTCCGGAAAAATTAAGAAAGCGCCAGCATCAAAATTGGCAAAATGGATGTCAACAGCTTGAAAGCTAATCCCAGAAAGAATAGTGCAGCATTCGTTTAAAAAATGTTGCATCACCAACACTCTTGATGGCTCAGAAGATGAGGTATTATGGGGTACTGCCTGTATTGTGTTGTTAGTAAATTGAATTCTGTAATAACAATATTCCTGTTGGCTGTACTGAAAAATTAAGGTGCGTCTTACAATCGATGGCGTCCTAGAATTGAAGTTTAATTCATGGACATAAACAATTAAATAAGAAATATATTTCTGTCTTTTTTTTCTTCTGAAGTAATTATTTTCCAAAATATTTTGAGAATGGAAGGGACCCTTGGATATCTTGGATCCTTGAAGATATTTGAGGTTCAAGACAGTATTGGATTCGATACTCATATACTTGAAAAGAGAACAAATAATATGGCTTTTACAATGAAAATAACATAGTTAATACTTTACATTGCTGCCACTGGACAAAGATGTTCATTGTAAAAGCCATATTGTTTGTTCATTATTATGTTTCTATCCACCCTTCCTCCAAATATAACAAAATAATTCAAAAAGTGAAAAAAGGTTTTCCTTAAAGAGATACATATTTATTATTATCATTATTTATTAATACTAATAATAATTTACTATTATTTATTATTATTTGATTAATTGATTACTATAATTTATTATTATAATAATTATTATTGGTTTTAGCACTAATAGATACTGTAAAGGTGGATTTTGGGAGTTTAAACTTTTGTAAAAATGCTCCATTTGGTATTTACCCCTGATTAACACCCCCTCCTTTTAGATAGGGCTGTTCGTTCCTGTGAATAGTGAATTGTTCATATATCCCATGTCTATATCCATTATTCTCTTTGGCCGATTCCTGAATACACAATAAAAATGTATGAGCATTCAAACATTTTCCCTTTTATAGGAGAAAAGTGTTTTGTGTTTTAAAAAATAAGATAAATACTTTATGAAATTATAGTTTTACTTATATCATAAACCAGATTTAAGGGTACCTAGCACTTGAATATAACTCTAAAAAACAAACTTAAATCGTTCCCTATTTCAAACCGGGTGAAGGCACATTTTTACCCAACTGTACTTTTAGCTGATAAAGTGTCTCCAAGATTTACTGTTGTTTATGGGTAAATATCTAGGGCCAATAATCCTGGAACTCTATCACTGTCGGCCAAAGTCAGGTGAATGTATGGCATGTTGCCTCATCCTATTGAAAATTGTATTTCCATTGTTGTAACCAATAATTGAAATTTGTCTGTTAGATGATCACTCAGTAAAACATGAGGCTAATATATTAATAGTCAACATCATATTTAATAAATTATGTTTGTGAGCTATGTATGTACAGGAACAACAATTTGAATGCATAAATAATATGTATATTATTCACAGGATTTACACTCAATTTATTAATCAATTACATCAATTATCTTACATGTTCTCCATTTAAAATTTTGTTGTCGAGCACTTTTTTCGAGATGTATACATTTTTTTGTCACCTGGTCCACTCTTAAGGTAGAGTTTAAATTTCTTCACACAGTGACCCAAACATTCGTTGAATATCTATCAAAGATGCCCTAGAATTTATTGACAACTTTTTATAAAAGGTATCATCTAATGCCACTATGCTCATGATAAACAACTGTTGACATCACCATTTGAAGAAAATTAAGCTATATGTTTGTACTGGAGAAATGCTTTATTTATTTTGGCCAAAAAATGTTTTACAATAAAAACTGCCAAAACACTGACCTCTTTTCGCATTGCCTACAGCCCTACCTTTTTAGGCAGCCATACTTCTCATATGGTTGTGATGAAAAAAACAAAGAATACTCAAAAGTCGATTAAGTTGCTGTCACTAGGTAGTAGTAATTTAGTATTTCCATCATAATGACATACTGATCACAAGTATGTCGGTATCCTCAACTGGATCCATCTCAACGTTTGTCTACCAGTTGGCTGTTGATTACTTTGTCTTCCTATGTGTGAGTTTGTTTACCAGTTGGTCCAAGTTGTGTCAGCCATTTGACCCACACAGCCTTACAAATATTTTTTTGTTGGTATAGCAATTTAACATTTATTCATTATGATCTTGGTAAATTTTTCATGCATATGTTGGTAGTTCCATTGATATCTTGCCTAATATGTATTTAGTTTTTTAATTCATATTAATATTTCAGTTAATAAAGTACTTTCAATCCGGTAATGTTTGACGTTCATGGAATAAACATTTCCTGCACCTATCAGAAAAAGGTCAAACTTTTGGTGAACTGACTATACATACAACTCGGGACTGTATTTATTGTAAGAAACGACTGTTTCACTCATTTGTCACAGTAATAAACTCACTTTCTACACTAGCACGAATTCATAGACTCTCTTTTAATTAATATAATCATTATGCTAACCTAAGCTTGAGACGCTGGCAGTTTGGAAGTTTTATGTAAAGGTTTTTGGTTTAGTTGCAGGGCTCATGAATATGTAAGTGTTATTTAAATGTTGGCTCATAGCAACAAAAGCACACTATGTTAATAAGGGTTTTCTATGTTGTAAATATTAAGCTTGGGGAATGAAGAGAAATTAGTAGGCAAAGTCATCTTTACTTTAATATCGTTACCGAATTCTTAATACCGCCTGGAGTTTTGTTACTTTCCAACAACTCTAGTTCAAAGTTGTGCTGTTATTGAGAACCAAATTTAAATAAAAATATGACTGCAACAGCCATCTGTAAGCCAAGGAATGTAGGACCTAGTACTTGATTGTTGTAACTAAATTTCTATTAGGTACCTCTTGATGTGTCTTATCCTCCTGGTATTTAATAACAAAACTATCCCATGTATGAGAAGAATTTTTTTGAAAGAATGACTTACATCTTATCTAATTATAAAATCTAACAATATCAATCTGGTAGAAAAAATTAGCCTTTGAGTCAATGAATATTCTACTTTAATGGTGTAGCTTAACTAGATGTTATACCTACTACACACCTCTGTGGTCATATGAACCAAGTAGTCACGCCTGCAATAAACTGGATTAACAATGAGAGGGATAGCGGAGCTTGAACCCTAACAGGGCTTATTAAAAGTTGTTTCTAAAGGGTTTTCCACTCTACCTCCACGCCAGTGCGAGTACATTTCCTTCAAGCCGACCTTCCTCATCCCTATCTCACTAAGTTTGCCATACACGCTCAGATTCAAACCCACGCACAGTGGGGAATTTCCCCGAAAACATGGCCAAAACCTCTTAAACCCCATTTATCAACATACAAACTCTAATTAGGTTTTTTTTGGGGGTCACTGATTACGAATCTGGTATCAAAATTACGAAATTAAAAATAAGCGATCCAATATGGTGGACTGAAACTCAAAAAAATATTCTAATATGCCTAAAATTGGGTGTTTGGAATTTTTCAGAGTTTCTAATAAAGAATACAAAGAAGTTATCAAATAAACATTTTTAATAACAGTAAACCTACATTATTTATGTATTTATTCATTTATTTACTTGTGCCCAACAGGAAAACCCATACCAGGTCATACGGAAATCAATCAGTACCAATAATTTGATAGAAAAATATATAATAGATACAGATAGAAAGAGTATACAAAAATACAAAATGTAAATGTAAAATTGCTGGGTGGAAACAAACGATAGTATTTACATACATTACATGTAGACCCTACTGGATATAATATACAGTATATACATTACTCGCAATCTGAGTCAGTCATTATTTTTTTTAAGAATACTGTGACATTTCTTTTGATTGTTCCACATTTGGGGATGACATAAGTTGTATGGCCTCTGCCATGAACGGTTTTTATTTTCTTTGTGGTAGCTTTTTAATACTGGATTAAATAGACAAGCTATTGTATTTGTTATTTACGGTTAGAGCCACATCTAAATATCATATTCTTTAAACTTACAAACTACACCGGGACATTGCAATTGAACCTAGGACCTTTGGTTTAGTACATCAATGCTCTAACCACTGAGCTATCCAGGAATTGTCCGTCCTGTCAGCATATTTGTCACAGTGACTGCATTAAAATTTGAAAGAAGAATGATCACGGGCAAGGGACAATTCCTGACTATCTCAGTGGTAAGATCAATGGCATACTAAGCCAAAGGCCCTGGGTTCGATTCCCGCTTGTAGTTGGCATTTTGTAATTTTAAGTTTCTGATACAATTCATCTGAAGATCTGAAGAGATCATCAACCAATTTGAAAAAGTCTTCTATCGTCTTTATTTGTTTTAAAAGAATTTCAAAATCTAATAAAAGCGGAACCCTTTACCTATTCTTTCCAAACTCAACACCGAACATTGTTGCACTCTAGCCTATTTATATGGAAAGTGCCTTCTTGATAGTTGCAAATTTGCAAAAGTTAGAGCAAAAATACAATTTCCCATTAAAATTAAAATATATTTTTTAAAACGAAGCTTTAAGCAAAAGGATCAATCTCAAAGGTTAGCAGATATTAGCAGCTACTTTTTGCAAATTAGAGTCACCCAAACAACCAACTAATAGTACATTATCGAAATTTAGGTGAACGGTGTGGAATGCCTAACTAAAGCTCACATTGAAACATGATAAAGACCCTATTTAATTAGTTCTACAAGCTCATATTTTAATACAGTACAATTAGAAACATAGCTCCAGGAATAGAATACTTTTTTACAATTGGATTTTCACAAGTATTACACCAGTTATATCCACTTTAGCAATATTGGGCATTACCGTAGTGCGGCACATCAAACGGAAACAACGTTCAGTTTTGGACTGAAGTAGAACCTCAGGCATTTCCAACGGGACTAATGGTATTGTATATGGGGATTATCTGCACTTGAAACTCCGTTAAAAATAAAGCTGATATTTTTAATTTGAATTTCAAGCTTTGTCCACATTTTTGGGAAAATTCGCCACCGAGTCACGGAGCCATCAAATATGGCCCATATGATCTAGACTTCAAGAAAGATCAATTGTTCGTGGGAATAGCTGAGGCACGTTCTTGACTCCATGTACTGAGCCAGAGCTGATCGTGTGTAGGCTGGATCAGGTAGATTCTTTGGATTCGACCTGTGACTCATGTGCAGCTCCATTTCTACTCACATGACTCACTTCAGACTAGGGATGGGCATCGAAAAAATAAATATATTTTATAAAAAAAAATACATTGATGTTTTTAAAAATATCTAGGGCTATATATTTTTTTTAACAAATAGATTTTATATAAATAGAACAGGTTATTTTGTTTTGTTTTCAAATAAATTAACTATCTGAATTTCATCTAAACTTAAATTAAATGAATCGAAAAATTCAATTTAAATTCAAACCAATTATGTTCATAAAATAAATACATAGGCTACACATAAAAAACACTGTTTGGAAAATAATCAGCATTTAATGTATATGCTCAATAATTATTAGAATCGAATAGCCAAAGCTATTATTTATGATTTTAGAGAGGATTACTACATCTAGATATATTATAAAAATTGAAAAATGGCACTTAGACACGCCAATTGAACCCGGGATCTTTGGCCTAGCACGCCACTGCTCTATAACCACTGAGCTATCCAGGAATCGTCCCGTGCCCAGGGTCATTCTTCACTAATATTTTTAAGGCAGAGTCTATGATGGACGTGCGGAATTCGTTGGCTACAATCGTGTGATTTTATTAAGATCACGAGCTATCAGATAACGCAGCCACCCTCAACTCTGTATGCAATTCCTTACAATTATAATAATTGTACAAGTGGCAGTAACAAGCCAACTACAGAGTCGAAGGAGGCTGCGTTATCTGATAGCTCGTGATCTTAATTAAATCACACATTTGTAGCCAATGATTTCCGCACATCCATCATAGACTCTGTCTTAAAAATATGAGTGAAGAATGGCCCTGGGCACGGGACGATTCCTGGATAGCTCAGTAGTTAGAGCATTGGCGTACTAAGCCAATTTCCCGGGTTCGATTCCCGTGTCCAGGTGTCATTTTTCAGTCATTGATTAAAATAATCACTGTCCACTGTTCGTAAAACACTCATTTCGAAACCATATTTCTTTCTAAACAGTTTCTTATCTTTCCCAACGTTTGCCCTTCTTCACCCACCAGCAGATACTGGCAAGAAACTAGGAATAAGCTACCGGCCACGCTTGCGACCTGGTCGCCGCGTTCTATTACCAGTTATCATGGCACCAAGGTGTGAAGATGTGTTATTAGCCATAGTAGTATATAGTTATATGACGAAGAAACGTAAATATAAGTAATACGTTGTTCACCCCATTAATATGCAGAGACGTACTCATAGACAGACTTATAAAAAACCTGATAACACACCTCTATTTAATTATGTTTTCGTTGTCACGTATAAAATGCAATTTATCGCTATGTTCACGGTATTAAACAAAGATTATTTACAAAGTGGAATTGTTTGATGTTATTATTGTATTTGTGCTAATTAAAGACGTTCTTAACTTGTTCATTTCTTTCTTCATTGTTTAACTCATCCCAACCCTCCACTGTTGCAACTGCAACCTCTATCCAGAGCTTGGATTTAACATCCCTCTTTGCGTAGTCTCGATGTTTCAGATTCCAAAGTGATCATTTATAAATAGCTCGGTATCAAACATTGCTAAGTACTGTACCCTACCGAGTGTCAAACTCCAGACGGGCGGGAAACACTGGGCAGTTTGCAAGAAAGTTAGTGAAAATGCTTAGAGGAGGAGTGATAGCGTGGTCCCGAGCACCTTATCGGCCGACATTTCAACCTGGGATGACGCAGGCTGCGGCACGAACACAAGTGTGGCCACCTCCATAAGAAATAAAGGCGAGCGTATTTGTCGTTGCGACCTGAAAACGGTCATTAAAGCGTTTTAAAATCTGTCGCTGGTCGCCAAGTGTGGCCACCTTCATAAGAACCAATGTAATACACTACTGCGAACTGGTCACGGTGTCTTGGTCGCGGCGTCCAGATCGCAAGCGTGGCCGTAGCCTAAACGTTGGTCATTGATGTTTTCAAAACAGGGATGTTAAAAGTTCTATGCTCATGCCATCAATTTCTTAGGTTAATAATTTTAAGCCATAGATAATTTGTACCTTTATCCAAGGTGTGGTAAATATATAATACATGTGTGTTTTTGTCAGTGCGGGTGTCAGCTCCAACCTTCTTTATTAACACCCCCCCTCCTGTCCCCTACTTAAATATGACCTTAAATTACATATGAATTGATTCAAATAACAAAATAATGCGTTTTATTTGTTGTATAATATCACTGCTATGCAAGTAATGATTTTTCTCATTGTTGTTATTGTTTCGGTAGGGCCACTGATGCTTCCCATTCCATATTATCCCTTCCCGAAGGCAAGCCAACAAGAAACCTCGTTTCAATATATTATTAAATAATATGGGTTGGTCGATGATTTTTACACAATCGATGTTCTGTAACGACATCCGAAGCATACACTTCATTCAATGGGGCGAATATAGAACCTTCAACATCGATGGTGAAAAATCATCGCCCGATAAACATCAATGTTAAAAACATCGAGCATCGAACTTTCAACATCCTATGTTTTTAAAACATAGATCTTTGATGTCTTGAAAACATTGATGTTCGATGTCCAACTCTACTTCAGAGTTCAGACGCTTTGTTTACGAGTGGTGGCGTGATAACTGTCTCTATTTCATTGTCACACACAATGTCGACAACTGTTTCTATTCCTCACTAAACTGATAACAATGTATGTTTAAGATGTCAAGGTTTCCAGCCCAGGATAACCATTGTTTCTCTCCCGCTATACTAAGCGTGTGTGTCAAGAGCCGAGCCATGACTGACTCAACATTACATTGAGCCAGAATTGAGTGATGGCTCTACGCTCCAGACCGAGCGAGTATGTCCAGATTTAGTAAACATGTGGGGATTATGATCGGGTAGTGCTGTGTGAGGAACGAATAGTAATAATGCATTATTATTGAATTATTAAACAATACGTGATTTAGTCCCTTTAACCTTGGTTTTTCAATAGTCCATAGTAGTATTTTGTTAGGAAGCTTTGAAAAACCTTTCCCCTTCAAGAATCCTACTATATGGGACGTTTTGTGAGGTACTTTTCCCTACAAGACTCCTACTTTATAGGACGGTTTGTGAAACCCTTTTCCATTCAACACTCCTTATTTATAGAACGTTTTATGAGGCCCTTTTCCATNCAACACTCCTTATTTATAGAACGTTTTATGAGGCCCTTTTCCATACAACACTCCTTATTTATAGAACGTTTTATGAGGCCCTTTTCCATACAACACTCCTTATTTATAGAACGTTTTATGAGGCCCTTTTCCATTCAACACTCCTTATTTATAGAACGTTTTATGAGGCCCTTTTCCATACAACACTCCTTATTTATAGAACGGTTTATGAGGCCCTTTTCCATACACGTCTCCTATTATATAAGTGTTTTGTGAGGCCCTTTTACCTACAATACTCCTACTATATAGAACGTTTTGGAAGTCTCTTATTCCTACAAGAATCCTACTATAGCTAAGAAGTTTAACATGCTAGATGGTGGCATCACCTGGCGTTTCTTGGTGAAATAGAACATTAACATTTATCTTGGTTCGATTAACGTAGATATTATATCCTCCTTGGCCGTAATGCAGCTTTGGTCAATATCCATTATTGAAAATATAAACAAATGAATAGCCGTTGCTTGTCAATGAACCAGTTTAAAGTCTTATCTGTGTGTACAAAATGTCCTACTTTCTCTTGTTGCGAGGAACTTCCAACAAACTTCTTTCCTCCAAAATACTGGCGGCAAATCAAGCAGGGAATTTCGTCAAAGATAGCGTCCTCTTGTTCAAAACTGGATTGTCGGTGGTCGATAGACGTGTTGATGGAAGATTTCCATTCTACAACAGAATGGCGAAGCACAGATCTTCTATCTTTCTTCCGGGAGCCAAAAGGTCTAATTTAAGCATTTATTAACAGCTTCCTTTCTTTATAAATTGAGGGTGTAGATTTTGCTAATCCGCATATATCCATGGTGAAAATTTTATATTTTAGGTCCAATTTCTTTTTTTAACTCAAAGGATTTTTGGGAATGTTACGCAATCCACGAGTGTTTAAATTTTTTTTTTTTAGTTTTCAGATTGACGCTTTTCAGTTGATGTTTCCTAACATGGGCAAACGAAATTCCATGACTTCCGTGACTTACCTAACTTAAGTGTTTACGTATTTAATTTAATTATACTATAAAATTGGTTATGCCGTAGTGGACCTAAACTTATAATAACTAAAGTCACAACTCCTAAACTAAATTTCTTAACTTCCTAACACCTAACTTTATAAGACCTAAATTCACTGCACCTAATTTTATAATAATCTTAATTTCACTAGACCTAGATTTATAAAACCTTAACTTCACTGGACCTAAAGGCATTATACCTAACTTCACTGAACCTAGTTTTATAAGACCTAGCC